>KB454943.1:3130-31451 GCA_000341325.1 Panagrellus redivivus
AAACCATTAGTCGCCCGCATGCGGAGGGCAACTGTCCATCGGTTGCCACGGTCTCATACAAGCCGGGTAGCTTCTATGATACGCGGTGATGTTGGATCAGCAATGAATGTACAGCTTGTGACGGGTGGTCTGGTACATCCTTACTCTTATGGGTAGCTTGACGGCTACGGGTTTATTCCCGCCCCACCGGAGGGGCCCCTTTTTGCCATTTTTTTAACTTTTTTCACCAAAAATGGTTTTTTTGATGTTTTGATAACGAAGTTACTGTATCCAAAAAAGCCAAAAACAGCGGTTAGGTTTTGCGTCGCATATTGTGCGTTAGAATTTGCAGCTGATGGTTCGAGTCACGCCATTCTTGTCCATTTAGTCGCGATATTCCTGGCTGGTCGCGGTAGAGGCCGCAATACTACAGTGGTGTTCTCATTTCGAAGTCGGATGATTACATCACTGCGACCATGCTGTCCGGATGCTGTAAATGGCGAACGAGCGTCCTTGCCGGAGGGACCCTCACTATTTTTGACCTGGTTTCACCGTATTCCTATAATTTTTCAAATAGAACCGCTAATTTGAAAGAATTTCTCACTCCGTGCACACTAGTGTACAATCCACCCTCCCAAACGCACTCCAAGCGCGAAAGTTTGCACAGCGCGCTGCTGTTGTTTTCAGTTTGCGTTGTCCTCCGGCTATTGTCTCGAGCTTCCTTGGACATTTTCCATTGATTCCCCTTCACAAATCGACTTCCTGCCTCATCAAGATGATCCCCTCGAATGGTGTCATCCCCGGCAGCAGTGGTCAACATTACGCGCCGTCCGGTTTACATGAAAACCATCAACAGGACCACGAAATGTATTCTGCATCCGATTTCCGACCACCACCATCCGATACCCAGCCGACCAACTTCCAACCGCCGCCTCTATCAAGCCAATTCAATCCCCAAATGTATTACGACCCCCTCTCTGGTGCTGGAAACTATCTTTCTCAGGGTGCACAGCAATTTGCCAACTTTCAAACTGCAACGGGACCAGCTGTACCGTCCGATTCTATCAACTTCATAACTGACGAAGCATTGGGTCGTGCATCTGATGAGGAGTTTCCAGAATACGTGCCAGGGGCTTGGGATGAGATCCGGAAGCAACGGGTTGGTTTGTTTTGCTTTTTGAGAGATTTTTATATATAAATTCCAGGTGCTAACGCCAGGAAAGCCGAGCATGCGTTTCCGGACCGAATTGGATGCCAGCGACGTCAAACTGGTGAATGAACTTGGCCAACTTTCCGTCGACAACCTCCTCGACTACATGAAGAACCTCCAGAACAATGCCTACGTATTGGGGGAAGAAGAAGCGAAAGAGTTTCAAAGATCGAAAAATTTGGGATTTTATAAAAAGTAAGCCATCTTTCTGCCATTTCGATGCGTTTGAATACACTGTAACTTTATATCTCTCTTTCATATATGAATTAATAAGGCGTGAATCAGTTTGCTTTGTTAGATTTGCTTAATTAGTGGAATTAGATTAGTTTCTGGAGGTCTAATGTAAATCATTTGTACTACAGCTATCACAGATCGACTTGCTGTATCTTGATGACGTCCGTCGGCGGCGCAATGATGTCATATCGGCTGTCGATCAGCTTGAGCTCCTTTCCCGCAGCTGTGGCTTTCTCGTCGACCGCCAGAGGGCCATAGGCGGCAGCAGACGTTCGTCGCAATATCGATTGAAGGGTCACAATCACATTTCGGACAGCTCCAGCGAGATCACCGTCGAGATCAGCCAGCCAGACGACCAACAATGCGGCGAAGATGTCACCAGTGCCGACGAAATTGCCTCGAACGAGCGGAATAGTGAAACGGCTTCGTCGGATGCCGTCAGTGCCTTCTGCTGATCCGGCCGAACGACGACTCGAAGCATAGGCGTACATGTTCTCCGAACTGGCGCCGAAGATCCCGGAAGTGACGACGATGGCGGAAAGCTTCGGATGGAGTTTGAAAAGTGAATCCATGGCGGCGATGCATTCAGTTTCATTGGTTACGGCATGACCGACGAGTTCCCCAAGTTCAAAGGCATTCGGGGTGATGATGTCAGCGAGGGGCAGGATACGGTCACGGTAGATCGGCATGAGCTCGCGGGGGGTGTACTGTAACGCCATTTTTAGAAATTTTAAGAAAGTTGACGGTAGACTTACATAGTACCCGTTATCACCCATAACAGGATCGCAAACAAACAACAAAGTAGGGTTAACCGTCCGACAATCGGTCACAATATCAGCAATCTTGTTCAGGAACGTCGTTTCCCCGCAATAGCCAGTCAAAATGTGTGAATACTTGTTGATCTCGTTGGCCTTGAGGCCTTCATAGAGGGCTTCGAGCTCTTTGTCGGAGAGGCGTTGGCCTTTGATGGTCTTATAGCCTGGAATTTTGACATTAGCGTTGGAAAAACTTAAAATGTCTTACCAGTGTGATTGCTGAATTGCACACTATTCACGAAATCAACCTCAAAACCATGCAGCTGCAGGGGGAAGATGCTGCACTTGTTCCCGGCATAGCCACTGACAACATGGCTCTGAATCGACAGGACCCGTTTCCCCGGACGCAGGATCTGAAGTCGGGCTTCGGCCGATAGACTCGCTGACATCCCCCAAGATACCTGAAACACGACCTCCCGTGAAAAGGGACCAAAATAAGAATGAATAAACGCGGTTCGATTCCGGTTCGAAGGGGCCAAGGGAATTATTCATTCGACGCGTGATCAAAGCACCAACAATAAATCAAAAACACACGAAGGAAGCATAAAAGGTGACACAGTCATCGCTCGAGGCCATGAAACAGCATTTGGATTGGAAATAGAGCGAAAAAATATATGAACTTTTATGGAAAGGAATTCGAAGCGTGTGCAGCGTGCAAACGCTTCCGACAAAACTGCCAAATGCAGCCCCGTAATCCCTTTTCCAATGCGCCGCGAACACTCTCGAGGCCCTTAAGCTCTCGAGCATTAATGGTGGTCGTAAGCCGTGGGAAAGGGAAAGACGCTTACTAAAATAGCAATGAAAAGTGGGACACAATGATCGACGCGAAGAGCAAAGCGACCAATTTGGGGTCAAACTATAGAAAAAATAGACCCAGACACTGATCGGGGTGTTCCGATTAGGTTCGACGTCAGCTATATTTGCTGATTAGCATCGTTGATAGGAAATTTGAATGATTTTAGGCCACTGGCTCGCGGGAAGCGATTTTATCGCCGACGGCGATAACTTACACGCGAAAAGTGTACCCAAAAGTGGTCCCATAACGAAAGGGTAAACAAATGCAAACAAAGAAAAAGCACGGAATTTCGTTATTACTGCTTTTAGCGGTCTTAAAATATGAGAATTTGTGTTGACTGATGCGTCTGGCGCTGACCAGGATGGCGAGAATCATTGAATTGAAGACTCCAGCGGGTGGGTATCATTTTAAAGTACATTTTTAGCCAGTTTTAAAGTTGCTTGTTTCCAGACTTGGAAGTCGCTGTTGCCGAGGCTGCAGCAGTCCTCCGGTCCGGGGGCCTTGTCGCCCTGCCAACAGACACCATCTACGGAGTTTCCTCACTGCTGAACAACACGGAGAGCATCTACAGGCTGAAACATCGCCCTCATGAGAAGCCTTTGGGCTTGTTTGTGGCTAATGTTGATCTGATTCACAGGTTTGTTGATTTCTTTGCTGTTTTATATATAATTTTGATTCTTTTCAGGTTCGGTAAGGTCGGAACAGTCCCAGAACCCCTCCTGGATGCTCTTCTACCCGGTCCGGTGACGCTTCTCTTCGATCGATCGGATTCCTTGCCAGTTGATTTCAATCCGGGTGCGTCGAAAGTTGGTTTCCGTGTTCCTGATGCTGTTTTCGTTCAAAGGCTAGCTGAACAGTTCCCGGAGCAACCGATAGCTCAAACAAGTGCTAATATGAGCGGGGATCCGAAGAGTCCACTGTGTATTCAGGTGGGTTTTGACGCTTCACAAACAAATGGGCCACTAAAATCGCAGATTTCAGGACTTTGAAGACCTCTGGCCCCACCTCGACCTTATTATTGATGCCGGACCGATCTGTCAACATAATGGAAACCGCGATGGCAGCACTATAGTCGATTTGAGTCAGTCCGGAGTCTACGAAATCACAAGGCGGGGGTGTGCTTTCGATGCCACTACGAAAACATTGGAAAGATTCGGGCTGAAGGCAATTGGAAGTGCCGAAGAACCAAAATCTGAAGTTTCAACTGGATGGATCCATCGATTTTGGGCAAGTATCAGTGCAAAGTTGGTTGCTGTGGGTCGGATTTTGAAAGGGTTTTGATTTGATTTGTTGAATTTGTCGATTTGTATTGCTCAATTTTGTTGGTTTGTATGCATATTTGTTATTGTTACATTTGTAAATAAACTTTAAATTTATGTAAATGCATGTTTTGCCATTTTGCCGTTTATTGGATCTTCCCATTTACAGTATATCACGTCAGAATCCGCTCAAAATGGTCCAACTCGGAAGTGCTTACACGTTCGGCAATATCTGTCTCATGATCGCCTTCATTTCGCTGCCCATGGGCATTTACTTGATCATGGCCCTCTCCGAACTTCCTGGTGATGTCGTCGATGGCAACATGTTGCTTCTACAGGCCCAAACTACTTGGGATTCGACGGTTTACTGTGTTGCTTTCTTTGTTATCAGTCTGATCGCGGCAAACATTATCCGGATGCTGGTTGCCGTCCATACTGACTATGAAATTGCACTATGGATCACGAGGGAAGTCTATAAACAGAATGTGGATGATGAAAGGACAGCTAGGCGGTACGATCGAGATCGACAGGCGCTCGCGGCTTACAAAGAAGCTCAAGAAGTCACACGGCATACTACTGGGGTTCAGGAGCTTGTTGAGGAAGTCTTCACCCAGGCGACAACTGATGATAATGCTGGAAAAACGCATGATGATGTGCCGGATGCTGATAGGGTAAGTTGACCGTTTTGAAGTCACAAAAGCGTACTGTAACTACAGTATACCACGTTACGTTACGTTAGGTACTGTAACTACAGTATGCCCTACTATGACAAATGCTAGCATTCAAAAACAGTTTAAATGATGGTGAAATCTGATTATTGTAAAAAGTTCCAGCCAAAGGATTCTTCCAAAAAGTCGAAAAAGTCCATGAAGTCGACCAAATCGAAGAAGTCAAAGAAGGACACGAACATTAATAAGTCCATAAAGTCGTTGAAATCTAACAAATCCAAAAAGGGTGTCAAAGATGCGGCTGCAAATGTTTCCAAGAAGGTGTTGAAGCTACCTTTGGCGTCGAAGAAGAGTGCCAAATCGCCTTCGGCTTCGGCCAAACAGACGCCTTTGACGAACCGTGGAATGTCCATGATCGGATCCCTGAATGTCGAAAAGACCCAACGTTCTTCTGGAAGAGCGACCAAAACCACGCAACCGAGCAACTTTGTCGAATCTAAGACGCAGGGAGAGGGCAAGACGCCGGTCGAAGCCAAGACGCAGTCGTTGTCGCTTTCACTGAATGATACGCAGAACGACGATTAAGTGGAAACGTTTTTATTGTCTATCAAGGCATCATTAAGAAATGTCTGTGAATGAAAGTAGAAAGTGTTATAAAGATTTATAAAATTGTGTAAAACTAGGTTAGTAAACTGTAAAGTGGCAAAGCAAGCATAAAGCTACCGGTTAAGCATTGCAAAAATCATTGAAAGACAATTATATTTAAATCTTCTGTACGTAATTGCCAGGAAAGAGGCCCGTAACGCCATCCAAGACGCCTTCATACCAGCCGTCTTCGTTTTTGTGGACGACATAGACGATGTTGTTTTCGTGGAGGTTGAGTTCATCGGGCTTCTGCGCTACATAGTCGAAGATGACGATCGCTGAAATGATTGAAATAGAACTCACTTTGTGGTAAACTAATCTGAAAGATACCCTTTTCAATGTACTCTAACGGTATCCAATCACTGTTAATCGTAGTCGTGTCAGGTTGCGGCCCCAGATATTTGTCAACCGTAATCGGTGGCGGTGGTGGCATACACGTCGGTCTGATGACCGGAGGCGGTGGAAGATCATCAGGGCTAGCCAGCGGGGCTTTTTGGGATGGCGTAATTGATTGCGTGCTTGATGGGGTTCTTTGAGAAGGAGTTTGGCTGCTGCTTCCAATAAAAGAACTTTGCCCAGGGGTCGTGGCCATGGAGGCTCGAGAAGCAGGAATGTCAACGGTGGAATAGGCATCAGTGCGGGATGATTTGCGATAGTCGAAAACAGCCGATCGATAGTTTCGGGATAGCTGAAAATCATGTTTTTCATGACAAAAGTTACAAATTGAGCGAATTAAATTATACCGTATTGCTTCGCGGCGTCATATCCCTCATATCCACCATCGAAGGTATCGCGATCACGGCACTCTTCACACTTTTGTTGGAAGTCAGTGTGCCGCTTCGATCCACTGGAAGCGTATCTGGCCGTCTAACTGGTGGTGAGTAATACTTTGCCGGATGTCCGACGTCATTGAACAGATCGAAGTTGATAGGCCCGAATGTTGGTTGAGGCGGTGCTGGCTTAAAAAAAATTTATATATCGATCTAATTTCATCAATAATTCTTCAACTTACTGCATGACGGATTGGATAACGTACAGTCGGGCGGGATTCCTTCACTTTACTGATGGTCCATTTTCCAATCTCTTTCCGTGCCGCTTTTTCTTGTTGGATTTTGGATTCCTGAAACCATCATTCCATAAAATAACTATATATTTACTCCTAAAACATACCAAACTGCAATCAGTAAGCTCTTTACACTTCGATGCCAACATATCTGATTCAAAATCCAAGGCCCTGATCATTTCCGATGATAGCTCTTTGAACTGGAGGGCCATGTTACCCAGACTTTGAACGGCTAGATTTCTTGTTTCTCTGAGGGTGGCGTCATGGTTGGATCCTTCCTGTAAACAAACACGATTATGTACGAACTCAAAATTTCGTCAAAAAACTTACTTTGAAGTACTTTTCATCCTGTTCATCGGCAATATTTTCCAAATGGTCAGCAGTTTTGGCCAATTCATCAAGTTTTTGTGGGACCCTCTTATCAAGTATTTCACGTATTGGGTGGGATAGCTTTTCGTATGGGTCCATCAGTGGGAAGCTGCCCGAGCCCCCAAAATGGCCTAAAATGGAAACTCTGTCAACCAAAACTGCAAAAGAAGGCAAAAGTCGCGCCGAAGTCGTTGAAATTAAATGTCAAAGTCGTCAAAGTCGCGAAACTAAAAGTCGAAATGCACCCCCTATTTGAAATTCTAGCTTGATCAACACCCAGAACCCAAGCAGAGCAGTCCTAATTGCGAAAGGTCAGTCAAGTCAAGCAACGTGCCCAGACATGACACATTTGTTCGCACTTTTCCAGCTCAAGTTCACCTCACACAAATGTCGTACTTCCAGACAGCCGGGTACCCCCAATCAGTTTGGTGCGTCTTCACTTCCACTGTCGCTTTTCCTACATGCAATGTGAATCATTCATTCACTGCTTGTTCCGTTTATCGAGCCCATCAACACAGTCAAATCAATACAGTTTTTTCAAAGAAGGGACTCATTTTTTTGCAGCTGTTTCTTCTTATTTTCCAACTTGGCAATGTAGTCGACAGCCTTCTTGATTTCAATGACAATCGGATGAGATTCAACGTTGTCGATGCATTTGTCGACGAATTTGACCATGTAATTGTGTTTGTTCTCGGCGTCAGCGACCTTGTTTTTCAAAGCTTGCTTTTTGGCGTTGATTCGGGATAAGAAGGCGGCGTGATCTTCGTGCATTTTCACAAGTTCGGTTTTGATTTGCTTCAGTTTTTCGGTTTTGATGGCTTCTTCGTGGGCGGGGTTAAACTCTTCGAGTTCTTCAGCGTTTTTCAGATGTATTTCAATTTGGCGCAGGACATTTTGGACTTTGCCTTCAGTGATTGCAATGTTGTCACGAAGGGCGACGATCTCGGCATCGCATTGGGATTTGATGTCTTCATGGTGTCGGTCAATCGCTGAGACGAGTTCCTGCTTCTTTTTCAGGGATTCAGCGGCTTGAGCTTCTTCGGCACGGTATTTTGAGACGTTATCCATGTTGGTTTTGATGGTGGCAGTGATATCGGCGTGGGCGGAGTTGCACTGTTCACGGAGGACTTCGATTTCGTGTTTATGGTTATCGTTTTCGCGGAGCTGACGCTTCAAATTGTTGACGGTTTCCTTGGCTTCTTTCAATTCAGTTTCAGCTTGGGCGATATCGGCAAAAAGTTGCTCTGGGGATTGGATAATTTCATCGTTAAGATTCGCCGATTCGATTTTCAGCTCTTCGACAGTGTTTTCAAGTTGGCCACACTTTGCCACCCCCGCCGTGATAAGTTCTTCGCATTCGATGGATTCAGATTTTAATTTTTCCTTCTGTGCCACCAATTCCTCCATTTCAAGACTGGCGGCTTGTTGTTGACCGATAAGCTCCGCGATGGCTTGTTCATCCTCTTGAATCAGAGCCATTTCGCGATCATAGATGTTTTGAAGGTTGTGGACTGATTGTTTGACTTCGGTCTGCTTCTGATTGAATGTGTTCTGGAACCGCACTATTACCACCTGCAGTCAATGGCAAAACTTACAACTTCATTCAAAACGTCGTCAATGAAGCCACTCTCTTGCTCGACAAATTGGTAAAACTCGATCAATAAACCAAGAAATTTAACAATTCGAGTCGGCTTTGGAAACAAGAGATCAGTTACGGTGAAACAGATGCCAAAATCAGGGTTAAAGTCGCCAACGGCACGTTGCATCAATGACACTAAAGTAAGGATCCTATGTTGGGGGTCACTTTCGTCATTGAAAAAACTGGCCTCAAGGCCGTAGATGGTACTCAATAAAGCTATGAGACAGTCTTCCACTGTTTTACCCTGCAATTTTGTTGGAAGTGTTATAAAAATGAGAATAAGGATAGATTACTAGACACCTTAACATTACGCAAGCCGGCAAGGTCGAGACTGACGTTCGGGAACTTTGCATTGAAGAATGTGACAATTTCTTTGTCGGAAATGCTATTTTCGGGAAGGGTATGAACTGGGCGATTTGAAGAATTCATATTCTACAAAATTGAGAACCTGGTGGACAGACAAAAATTATAGGGAGAGGGGTGTGCAACCATTATTTACGTAAAAATAAAAAAATTTGCTTAACCGGCACTTTCGTGCCAAGAGGATTACACTAGTGTAAACACGCATTCAGAAGCGTCGTCTTTTTTTATTACTTGATTCTTCTTTGCTAAACATTTTAAATAAACACAAATGTTAATTCCAACCTTTCCAATTGCAAGAAAAACGAAACAATAAACATGACAATTTTCAACATGTAAACAATGCTTCCCAATTCCACAGTTGTTTTTGTCTATAATGTGCGATCCTCAACTTCATAAGTTGTTATTTCCTTTAGTTTCCATTCATTTCCTGGGAGAATAGCCACGAGCAGTGGCGACCCCGATCGGTTCGTCGGCCGCTGTCAATGTATTAGATTTCCGCAGTCTGGCGAAGACGGTCTTTGAAACTCGGGAGGATCTGGAAATAAGAGAGACCGAAAAGAGGATGTTCGTGTGTCTGCTGACTACTACCTGGCTGACCTCCACGATGGATGGAGGGCTCTGCAATTGTTGGGTTGGCGGACAATCGCCACAGGCTACTAGTACCTATAGTACTTCCCCTTGAGGGGGATTTTCGGGTTGCATCCTCGCGACGCTTTTCACTCGGTAAAAAAAGGGCTTACCCTTTGAAATAACGGACATGAACTGAACTTCAAAACTGTCGGAAGGATGGGGTTTGACAATAAGGCGTCTGCGATTGATGCAGTTGGAGGAAGGAAAGGGTAGGAATTGTTTTGCCTTGAGGAAATGTACTGGTTTTGGGGTTTTTTTGTTACAGTTTTGACAAACTTTCTTACGTTTGTATAACTTTTTGTCAAAAATGAAGTTTGAAATTCACGTTTTTGAAGTTTTAAATCACTGTTTAATTGGCTAGCATACTGTAAGTTTAGCCAAAACTCATACTTGTCGCAAACAAAGCCATGTTTCCCAACCCATCCATCTCATCCTTGTCCAGAAACCATCACTTCACTCCATCCGGTAACGCCTATCTCCATTTTTTACGCCCCAACTCGTGCAACAAATCACTTTTTCCAGCTGCAGCCAGTAGCCCCGTTCTGTCCAGCCTTGCGCAGCCTTGTTCTGTCCTGCCACCGACCGAATGAGGCATGCTCCTCATTGCCGACTGACACTTTGTTTTGTTTTCCTCCGAAACTGGGAGACGCCATCGGCGGTCATGCCACGGCCATTATGAGAGTTGGTTTGGCGCAGGTGAAGGAATAGTGAACCCTCAAAAAGCCACCCACGCCATGCATGCGCGCATTGATCGATTGGCGACGGCGGCGGCGCTGCCGATTTTGTTCCCTTCACCGTTTTTTGCATCTTTCCGCGCGCCATGCCCGTGTTTGTCTTGTCTTTCCGCGGCCGGCGTTTGTTTGTGATGCATCATCTTTGATTGAGTTCCCTCGGCTTAATAGAGGCATTGATCGGGCTGATCTTCAGCTTTGGAGGAGCAGAATCGGAATCGCTTCCAGCCATTTCGACGTCCCACCTGAATTCCCAGACATTAAACTGTTTAATTACCTCGCAGGATTTGATCGTCCCTTCCTCTCCCACATTGCTTTCCATGACACCCGTGAACGTAACATTCCATCCCTCTCCCACCTGACAGCTGTAAAGATTACAATAAGATAATATCGGCAACATGGAAAGATGACACATATCCATCGTCTTGTCTTGTCGATTTTCTTCCGTATGTTGTTGATTTTCACTGGCTAACAATCGATCTTGTTTTCGCGTAATAGATTTCAATTGACAAAATTCCATTCAATCGGGCTTTTTTTGCCTGTACCGACCGTTTTTTATTGTTTGATTCGATTTTTTGGGTTTGGTTTGTCGGGGGTCGATTTCGTCGATTCGTTGTCGTTGCCGTCTCGACCTTTGAGCGTTGTTATCGAGCCCTTCTGTCCACACGGCCCTAGTGGAGTCGTCTTCGTTCGGTTCTGCAGGTCGTCCCCAAAAAACCCGAGAAGGGAAGCAATGGATGGGTTGGAAAAAAAGTTCAAAGAGACATTGACCACCTGGGCTTCGGGCTTGGGTCTATTCATTCACATTGCATCAGCCATTTTTTACCGCATTGATGGGGTTCTGGGTGGGAAATGGGTAGATTTCGACTGGATTTCGGGGTTTTTGATTGAATTTTGTGATTTTTGATGTTTCAATGTTGTCCTTTTTCGAGTTGAACACCTCCACCCACGCAATTTTACTTATCATTTTCACGTTTCTTATCATTGCCGCGTTTGTGTGAAGCTTTGATGCTTAAATTCGACAATTTAGTGATCATTAAAGTTTTTCAAATTGGATTTAGGCCGGTGCCATGTACTCAGAGCGTGAACAACTTCGATGCCTAATCGCGCAATGGAACGAAAATCGCCTAGATCTCTTTAATCTCAGCATGCCTGATGAGGTTTGTTTTTTATTTTTCACTTCTAAATTCAATTTTTAAGCTATTTTTATGACTGGAACTTGATTTGAATGAAATCAATGACCGTAACTGTCAAAACTGTCGACCTAATCCGGCATAAGCCGATCATCCGTAAACAATCCAAACTTTTCAGAACGATGAATTCTTCGGCGTAATGCGATTCTACTTCCAAGAACCCGGCGAAAAAGTTGCCACTAAATGCGTCAGAGTGGCATCGACCGCAACAACGCCCATCGTGCTCGAAGCCTTGGTCGAGAAGTTCAAACCAGAGTTGGCACCTGTCAGCAACCATCTCCATCAATTTGCCATCTATGAAGTGCATGAAGATGGGGAAGAAAGGCGATTAGCCATGCACGAGCATCCATTGATTGTACAGCTGACTTGGCACAAGGATGATCGCGAGGGAAGGTTTTTGTTGCGACGGAATGACATTGTAAGTTTATTTTTTACAAACTTATCAGTTCCTAACTCCTCCAAGATTCCTCCAAACTCAAGTTTCTTTTGTTTTTCTACCCATCCTCGAAGTCTAGCACTTTCAAGGCCCCCATTTCCGTCAAGCTTTCCACCCGCGACCATAGTCTGCTCACTCAAGCCTCCAAATATCCTCAATCATAGTCACAACAAAACTTGTCAGTGTAATTTTCGATGGGTTTCTGTTCCCTTTTGTTGTTGGCGATGGACAAAGTCACTCAAAAACTGTCGCTACCGACTTCTGAAGGGCCCCTTTTCTTTTTTTTCCGTTCCGACAACCGCAATATCCACTTACCTCGGAAGCGAGTGCGAAACTTTTTGTCCAGAGGGTCCATCCGGACTTTTGTATGCAAAAACCGTATACTCATGAGCTAGAAGTATAGTTTACCTTATTTTATGAGACCGCATTGCTGCACTTCCATTCCGAACTGCGATAAAAGTAAAGTAGGGAAGCGCTCAAGTCAGCTACGCTTTTCAACAGATAATGCTTGTTTACTTTGTTCATTGAATGGGTCACACATCGTCAGAATAGGTGTCATTTTGGGGTTTAAGCATGCAAAGGGGCAACTATCGGTGCAAAGTCAGCTGAAACTTCCGATGAAAGAAGACAAGCATGAAAGCATGTTGTAAATTGGTCGATTTTATGGGATGCGTTTTTACGGGTTTCGCTGAACTTTAATCAATGAATGAGGACAATCAGATGCGTCGCGTCGATCGATAGATAAAAGGCATTTGAAACCTTCGAAAGGGCGGCCATGTTTAACAATAGACCTTTTTGGGAAATATTTTTGTTAAAACCAAAAGCGAAAGAACACTTTTCGCATTCGAAAGTAATATACAGACAGACGACGGTCCGAAATATGTACGTGACTCAAAGCTGGCCGCCGCCAGCCATGAGCATGCATTAAATTTTATACGTGAGCAGGGAAGAATAGCGCTCATTCTTTTGGTGTCTATCAGAAGCTAATAGTCGATTGCGGAAGGAATTGGTTTGAGGTTTTCGAACTTTGGAGGTTTTTGACCTGTGAATTCGTGCTTTTGATGGTTTTTGTTCTGAAATTTTTACTTCAAAATGGCAGCGGAACGGATTAAAATGCTGGTAATTTTGATTTTTTAATGATTTTTGAACCTTTTACCCGTTCTAATTAACGTTTATCATGGTCAAGTTCGCTTATCATCGCCCATTGAAAACTATAACTCGAAAATTTATACCCAAAACAACGTGGGCAATGTCCCCGATCATCAATGTCGATGACACAAGACATTCCGTCACCTCGCCCATGAGTCACGCTTGATCACGTTATGGCTTTTCTTTTCTCTGGGTACCTTTTTTCGAAGAATCGGGGGCAAACACACATGGACACGCACTGTCGCCGTCGATGTCCAGTCACGATGATCGAATCTCAAAAAGGCTACGATTTCGATTTTGGTTACACTTTTGATAAGTCTAAGTTTTACCTGTCTCTTGGTTCATTCATCTCTTCCTGGATTCCCATCCAATTCCGAAACTTTTATGTTCCTCATTTCAGAGCCTGGCTCCCTCCGCATCTTCGTCCAGCACCGTCAATACGTCGATGAACGACGACATTTCTCGTGCGCCGAAACGGTTTTCGAAACGTGAAAAGAAGGAGCTCAAGAAAAAGTATCAGCGACAACTCGAAGAAGGTGGGTGTAACTTGATAATTTGGGGTTCTTTTGACAGAAATTTGCCATTGTAGAAGAAATGCGTCGAAAACGGCTGGAAGAAGAGGGCGGAAAGAAGCTTTATGACGAAGTGCCCCCAACAACCTTTACCAGAACCATTTCAAACCCTGAGGCTGTCATGAAAAAGCGGCGTGAACAGAAACTCGAGAGCAAGTTGAAAGAGATGGGCCATGGCGGCAGTTTGAAGGTGTACGGTGCCGAGTTGAATCCGGCAAAGCCATATGTCACGTTGCTGGTGGGGATCAATGATCGGGCTTACAAAGTTGTCAGAGATACGCTCGATAAGTACGGGTTTGAGAAGGTTTCCGCGGATGAATTTATGCTGGTCCAGGTGAGATTTTAATTTTGGGGTTTGGAGCTTTTAAAATTCCGGAAAGTCCTCGAAATCTTAATTGTAACACACGTAAACGAGTCAATCAAAAAGTGAAGCGCCCGTTTTTGGCGATCGGTCAAAGGGCCCTTCAATCGAGGTCGAAACACGTGCGCAAACTTGCATTTTGACTTGTTGAGGGATATCGACGACGACCCCCTCAGGCGATGTCGATTGACCTCTTAGTTGTCGCAATCGTTGAGGTTAACATGAAGAACACTCTTTTTGAATTGTAAATACATAAGACTCACTCCATTTGGAGATGACATCGTGGTCATAAAAGGGAGGGGTGTTGAGAAGTGTTTTGTCACGGAGCGAATCTAAAAAGTGTTGCCAATTAACAGATTACCTACGCTGGCGCGAACACCCGTGGAGGTGGATCGAGTCGATCGCTGACCGACCTTAGGGATCTCGGAGACAGTACGCAGACGACCGAGGAGATCCTTCACGACGACGAACGACCTTTGATGGCATTGTTGGACAATTCTGGAGGTGAGTCTTTTTGAGCCATTTTGGGGTACTGTAGCTTTCCCGCGGGATGGGATGGATAGGATGAGCAATCTGATACGCATTACGCTATTATGTTTATGATCAAACAAAAAGCCATTTGGCAAAGTGACCAGTTCCACTTTCGCACCTTTTTATTGGCTTCCTTCCGGAAACGCGCACTTCAAACTGTAGCTAATGTCGATCCGATCAAGCTAACTGCGATCCCCCTGCTCGAAATTTGATTTGTTTTCCCTCACTTTTTTGATTGATTTGCGCGGGACCGCCGTTAGATTGCGGTGCTTGCATTGCCTTGCTTCCACCCTCTATCTATCGCAATTTCCACATCACTTCCGCAGGCAGCCCCCTTTTGCAATCGTTTTTCCAAGGCCCCCGGCCTCGGTCGGCCGCGAGATGGTCAACGACGACGCCGCCGACTATCGAAGGAGGTGTGGTCGTTGTCGTCGTCGAGTTTTGAGGTGTGCTTGCTTTTTGCTCCTGCTTTTTGTGACACCCATCTATAGCTTGTATCGATTCGAGAGGGGGTTGCCTTCTTCGGCGACCGATGGCGGCAGCGGCGACCAACTAACCGCTGGCGATTGCACAGGGCCACGTAGTCTCGTCGTCGGCGAGCCATCGATGGAAACGAAACGGACACTGTGTACTTGTTCGACAAACATAACGAAAGGGGAACACGAGAGAGCCATCGGTACCGTTTTTTTCGCGGCTGCGCAGGTGCTAACCGTTTTCGGAAGTGGCAATTTTTACGCGGAATTTCGATTTTTTGCCGTTTTTTGTAAATTGCGACTCGAAAACTGCGTTTCCTTTTTGTTTCTGGCCAGTAAAACAATCCTTTTTTTAACCATAGTTGTTGTTTTCCGTTTTCAGTCCCACTTTTTAAAACCAAATACCATAACCCACCCCCCTTTCAGTTGAACGCTTCTTCGCGGTCAAACGCCGCCCCGAAGCCCTGATCCGATCGAACCACGCCGCTCACGCTTCACTGCATCACGCCGATACGGCATCTTTGTCGAGTGCCGGCACGGGCTCCATGTTGTACCAACAAATTGGCGGCCATCCAGCTGTCGAATTCGCGACCGAACCCGCCCTCGTGCCCCTCGATCAGAATGGCCGTGAGGTCCTGGAACACGCGATCCATCTCCGTTCCGGCCCGACGGAAATTGGCTCCGAGCCAGGCGGTATCTGTATTCGTGACCCTACTGTTCGGCCTCGGCATTGCCTACTAAATTTCTGTGATGGAAGCGTTATTGTAACCCCCTTGGATGGTCTTTGCGAAGTCAATGGCCTCACTACCGAGTTGACATCGCTGCTACGTGATGGCTTTGTGCTTCGGATCGCGGGTCGACATGCTTTTCGGTTTCGAGCCTTTTTGGTATGTTTTTCTTGTTTTCAAAGAGGTTTTGACAGTTTTCACTGTTAAGAAAGTTGTTTATGTACAACTTTTGGGGGATCAAGACTAAAACCGCACCCCATCATAAAGACTAACCTTGAAAACTGTCATAACACATTATTACGAACACCCCCGACCCCCTACAGTCATCGATACTTATCTCGTTAATGCCCCCGAACTGCCATCACCGTGTTATTATCAATTTGTCAATTTCCAGCCGCGAAACCCGCCAGTCGCGCACTCATTAAACGGTTCATCTTTCGGTGCCGCAGCATCCAGTCCGGCGCCTTCCCAGACTACCTTCGAGTAAGTTTCGATCTTCGTTTTGACTTTGAAACCAATCATCTTTTTGTTTTTTTCACTAATTGCCTCTGGCAATGGTTTAATTAATATCCGTTTTCACAACAATGTGTGATTTTCGTTTTGATGTTTCACTTTTTCTCACAATCCGTAATTTGTCCGGCACTGTCTCGGAACTGGCTGACATGTTCAGGCTTTCCTTTTTAATAGAAGGATGGGAACTTGGGAACCTGACTTCAAGTTTCGTTTCTTAGATCTGCGAAACAGCGAAGTGACTGTTTCAATGCGAAGTAGTCAAGTCAAGGTTTTGTAGCTTATTCATAATTTTCGGTGATGTTCCTTCTTATTATGGGGTTCAACGAGGAACGCGTTTTGTATTGGGTCCGATCCGGTTATCCCCTCTTTTTGCATCAACCAGAAAAGAGATATGTACATACCGGTAAGCCCTCGGGGCGCGGCTGTTACAGAAAAAAGGTGACAGGTCAGGCTTGTTTCGACCCTTTTGTGCGGTGAACATGTACCGCCGGCTGGTTGGAGAGGGTCTTTTGGATACATGGGACGATTTGTAGTGGCTATTTTGTGCAAATTTGGCTTTTGAGTTGCGACTTGTCTGGCAGAAAGCTCATTTTTTGCCAATAATATCGGTTTTAAACTTCAAAATCCCATTTTGAAAACTTTTAAACCCCTAAAATTTAATCCTAACCCTATTTTGCATAACCATTACACATATTGACAAACATTAAAGTCACATGACGCCCCTCCCCTCTGTTGCCAGCGGCATTAGGAGACATGAAAGCATTCAGGTGTGCACTTTTTGTGCCATCGTGGTTGTCTTTGCTTTTTCTATCCATTTTTAGCCTGAGGCACAATGCCGGCATGCCCTGCCAGCTAGCTTTTTTCTCTGCTGCCTTTAGTCGTCAGCGGCTTCAATTTCGTTGACATTTTTATACCCCCACAACGAAAGCAGCCAAATTCCAGGTTGTCAGTTTCAAGTGGCTTCGGAACCCCATAAAAGGATATCGTTTTTTGTTGGGAGCCAGATTTTTTTCATTCCTTGAGCGCTGTTTTACAGTTTTTACCTTTTTTGGAAAGCGAAAGCAGAGATGTTAGCTCCGGAGAAAAGACCCGGATCTTTAGGAGGGATCCGGATCCAAAAGACCCGGATCCGAGACTTCGGAGCCGGAGGCTCCGAAGGTCAAGATCCGGCGCCGGATCCGGTTCCGGCGCCTCCGAAAGTACGGAATAGGATCCGGAGCCGGTGCCGGAGGCTCCGTGGAGCTAGGATCCGTCGGTGAATATACGACTTTGTGCGTGAAATTCGAAAACAAGAACCAAAAAGTGACATGCGTGTATTCGAAAAGTCCATGGCATTGAAGTTTCAGTTCAAGTGGCCTGTAAGTGGCGCGCCGTTTGCGAATACACGGACGTCAGCAACGGACAGAAAACAACTGTGTGCCGCAGTTATCTTAATTTGATGGCCCCAAAATTATCCACAGTTACAACTTTGCCTTGTGTGACAATTACCGGCTATTTTTCGGGCAATTTACACGTTCGAAAATCTTTTTGAATTTTTTCGGAGCCGCTCCGGATCCGTGACCAGGCTCCGGAGCCGGAGGCTCCGTGTCGTAAGATCCGGAACCGGAGCCCGGAGCGGATCCTCCGAAGGGCAGGCACCGGCTTCGGATCCGGAGCCGGAGGCTCCGGTCAGGATCCGGAGCTAACATCTCTGAGCGAAAGCAAGTTTTTTGATCCTCGCTCTTGAAACTGTTGGGTTGCGCGAAGAGCGGGGTTATGCTTTTTGCCCACACCTTGACACGGTCTTTTAAGCCTGTCCAACATTGTAAGCAGGTTGGTTGCTTCGAGATGAAGCATTTTCACACGCACTTGCAAGTCGGGGGAATCGTAATTTGACCCTTGGCTTGGGTGGTCGAAGGAAAGCGTGCTCGGATCATTCCCGCCTTTTGGCCGAGAAAGAACATGTCTGTCAGAGTCGCGCACCCATCAGATTCTCGTTTATACTTGTGTTAGCGTGTCCATGTCGAGAAATGACCAGACTAACTGACCGAGGATCCTTTTTGATTTGAATTCGGATCAGTTTCGAGTTTATTCAATCAACTTTCACCTTCACCCACTTACCCTTCAAAGAGACTAATACCCATTCTTGATCAATCAACACGCATGTGTGCACCTCTCACCTTACAGCCCTTACCCTGAGGCGGTCACTACCACATCGCCACAGGCTACACCGACCGTGAGTCGACCCTCATCACGCATGGGCTTCCTCGCGACCGTCGATGAAACGACCTTTGGCGTCGTCGATGGCCAAGTCCTTCGCCGCGCCCGATCTGTCGACGCGGAACTCGATGTTTCGACGACCATGATCCGGCCCACCACCCTGATTCCGACGTCAAAACTGTCGTCGTCGACTAACTGGACCATTAATAACACCGTGTGAGAACATCGTTTTACTAACTATCGCTACATCATATCCAAAAACAGCGGGGCATCCCCCTCCGCATAAATCTTTCTGCTCGATTCACCCTCCTTCTAACACTATCCGTTTTTGTGGATGTTCTAAATGTGTAAAGTCGTCCTTGGTGTTTTGTGTTGTCGTGAAACAGACCTTTGTGCTTGACTTTTTTCTGCTTTATTCGTCCCATTAAGCATGTTCTAACTGTTTTATCGTATTTTCAGCCCTCATCAGCCGCTCAGAATGGGTCCGGCACCGGCCCCGCTCCAACACAGCTACGGCGATAACGATATTCGCAATTTGCCGGCCCTGATCGAGTTGAATAACCAAAGTGAGTCCCTTCTTTTTGACGGTCACTGTCGCCGATAGCGCAGTGGTGAAAGCGCCGGTTTTCTAAAAAATGGAAGCTTGGTTCGACCCCGCTGTCATGCAAATGCGTTTTCCTGAATATTTAGTGGCACTTTTGAGAATCTGTCATGGTGTATTTCCGTGCCGGAGGTTATATGATGCCAGAGCAAAAGTGGAATGCTTACCAGTGCGTTTGGTTGATGTGCCGGATGTACTAAATAAATTTCCGAACAATTTTTGCAATTTTGAGTTTTGTAAAGTTATTTATGTCTATGTTTTCAGGCGCCGAAGACGAATTCCTCCGCCTATTGATACTGGAATCATCTCCCGAAGACTTCCCACTTCGATTGACGCCAGCTTTTATCCTCTACATGGTCGCCCGGTACAGGGTTTCTGCCCATTTGTACCGTCCTGGCATCAGCACCGATGAACGTAAAAGACAGCTTAAAGTTTTCCTGGAAAAAGTTATTGAACGCATCTTCCATGTCGTACATGTCAACAATTCATCACGGCCACTGCTTGCCTTCTGGTTGACAAATACCTCGGAGCTTCTGAATCTCCTTGTTGAAGACCGTGAAGTCGCTTTTCTTGCCGGGCCGCCAATTTTGGCTCGTCTTCGCACGACCGTCGAAAAGGCCTATGATCTGCTCGTTGAAATCAGCCGTGTTGGGCTTCAATCGGCGATGTCAAGCTTCCTTCATGTTGATCTTGCTGATAATGTTGCAGCACGGGAAGTTTTGACACAGCTTGATGATTTGGTCCGGCTAATTCGTCATTGCCGTCTGAATGCTGCTATCACGATTCAACTTTTCTCGCAGTTGTTTTACTTTATCAACATGTATGCCTTCAACTGGCTGGTTACGACCCGGGAAGGAGGATTCTATCTGAGTCGTCAATTCGGGCATAGGCTGAAAGAACGCCTCAATCTCGTCACCCGATGGTCAGAATCCCACGGCCTTGAGCTCGCTGCAGAGTGCCATCTGGATCGGATCCATCAAACTGTCAATCTACTGACTACGCCCAAATCCATCGACCAAATCGCCAGCCTCGGAGCGACCTGCTACAAGCTCAACAGCCTCCAAGTCCGCTACCTCCTTCAGCACTATGTCCCAGAAGTCGGTGAAACCCGTGCCAGTCGTGAGCTCATCGATGAAGTCTCTCAACTCGCTCAACAGCAGGCTGATGCTATGGCAGTCCAGGATGGCCTCAGGGTCCAACTTGAAGAGAGCCCGCAGCTTCAGTTGCCGTTTGTCTTCCCGACTGATGGCTTCATTGTTGGTATGTTTTTTTCAACATTTCATTTTAAGCCACGCCCACAAAAGACCCAAAACGCACCCAAAACCCTGGCTAGACCAATCCTAAACCCATTTTCCGACTTAACCTACTCAAGAAAAACGATCTAAAACAAACAGTGATTGACTGGCTTGTCTTCCCACACAAATAAGTGTTACTCCCACCCCAAACTTCAAAGCCCAACCAAAATCAAGCTTGTTTCCCTTTCGATGAAGATCCCTTTTTTGTTGCTCATATACAAAATCGAGCACTTGAGTGGGCTCTAGTTTGGTATGGGCGTTGAGGACCCACTTGAATTTTTAAATGATTTTGACAACCTCGCTTTTGTCAATGTCCAGAAGCTATATGCTTTTTGATGGCTTTAGCTTTTGAAGTCGCTTCATCGGTCAAAAGGCGTGATTATTATGTTTTGACGGATTTGTGGTTTTCAGAATCGTTTCATGGTCTTCCCGCTGAGATGTCCGACTTTATCGCGTCACTCCAGGCTAAGGGCATCTGTCGGATGTTGCCCCAAATCGGCGCCACTGGCAGTTGGACCGTTCACATGAACACGCCACTCGGCAGCAGTATGTCGACGACGTCGGTGGCTCCGATCCAGTCGGCTGGCACTGGCACGGTGTCGACGGCTTCGGGAAGTCTGCAGAGACGGACGGAAATCAACGGTAATGGTGTTAATGGCGGTTCGACGATCAGCAGCAGTGTCGGGAGCCATGCTAGCACGAATGGCACCGCGCGACCGACGCCAACGATTACGGTGGTTCAGCTGAGGCGAGTACCGGGTGAAAGTATTGGGCTGAGCATCGTAGCGGCACAGGTTGGTGTTTTTTGAGTCTAAAATGGTTTTTGGGATGTTTTTTGCCTCCGCCTTAATTCAAAATGCGTCAAAAGAGGGGCGTAACACCCATTTTACGACCAATCTGCCTAATGCCCTGTGGCATTAGCGAGTTTCGGTAAACACGCCTTTTCATGCTTCATGCGATTTCACAAAAACCTTTCACAACGTAAAAAAAGAAGTCAAACAAACTCATCGAGCATCCCTTTACCCCTCCTCGAAATGTAAGACTTTCCTTGAGGCTATTCGAATCGAATTGCATCCGATGGATGAGCGTAATGGTCAGTGTTTACTCGGCTCGATGACAAGCTAGTCTAGCTTCTTCTTTTTCATCGCCAGCTAACCAGATGTAACTATCCGGATGTCCGAGATCGTTCTTGAGATTTTGCGCATCAATTTTCGGTTGGCTTTGAAACTGAGATTGAGATTTAGCGATGTCGCGACACTCTCGTTGGCGTCGTCTGTCTTAGAGGTAGCTACGCTATCATTATCCCTTTCCCTTGGAAGTACGGATTGGAGCCATTTTTCATCTAATATCTCTTTGCGATGATCCCCACCACGTAATCCTGAGCGACGCCACCACCGCCCACGCAATCGCTGGAATAGAAATGGTAATGGATGCGATACAGACCAGGCGGTAGGCGATCCCAAGCTCACAGCTGCTCGTCATCTGCAAAACCTTTCAAAATGGGCAGCCGGCGCCAGAACGCATCCGACTTTTTGCGCTTCACGCGAGCTGAAATCTTGCATCCGTTCGCGGCGGCGGCTTCGACGTCGATGATGACGGTTCTGGTGGTGATGTGATCCGATGCGGAGCGAAGAAGACACGGACCATCTTTGATGATGCGTCAGAGGGGTCCTGTCAGCAGGCGGTCGTCGGTCAATGTTGACGCCATGTCACAACATTGCCCCTTTCGCCTGTCTCCTGCTCCCCCTGCGTGTCGCTGCCCCCTTCAAAGACACTTTTCGTTTGCTGGAATTTCGCGCACAGCGGATGTTGATTGCCATCGGCGGCGACGGCGGGGGGTTCACTCTCGAGACAACCTGCCTCTACCGACCGGATGGCTCATCCGTTGATCGCGCCTTATTAGTTTATTAGTGAAAACCGGCGCATACCGTAACCATAAGGCCACCCCACCCTCGCCTTCCGCCGATGCCTAATTGGCGCCTTTGGACTGTCGCCATCACTTGCCGTGACAGATCAGAGTCGGTGTTGTCCACTCTGCAGTTCCAGCGATGCATTTGCCTGATCTCATTTGTTTCATTTCATTGCATTTGCATGCATGCATAGTCAACTTTTTTGCCCATTCCTTCAGACTGTTTCTTCCAATCGTCGAATCCCCCTGTAAAAAAGGCCTTTTTTCAAGTTTTGTGGCCCTCCCTCATCGCCATCTTGTTTCGGTCCACCACTCAGAAGCGATTTTCGATTTAACACAATTTGAGTCAAAGTTTTTCCTCCGATCGCCGCCTTCTGCATCGCCATATATCGCTTTCGATGCGGTTATTCGAGTCATTGTACAATATTGTAGTATCTGCGCGAACTTAATCCGCCTCCTCCCTTGCCTTTTTTGTCGTCGTCGATCGTTGTCGTTGATCACATGGAATAAATGACAATGACATTGGTTGGGTTTTTTGATCGTGTATTTATGTCGTCTTTTCCAAATGGCGATCGCGTCGGTTTCAATTTGAATCAGGACTGAATTGACTTTTTTCCAAGGTTTCTTGCCACTGTCATCGAATCGAATTCCTAAAGTTGAATGCTCGCGGGTCCGAAGCGTCGGCGCGCACCGCCACCACCGGCGCCTGCGCCGAGTGGGGTCCCAGTGCGTCAGATGCCGATAATTCGGCAAAAAGCGGCGCCACCCAGCTACCAGGAGTACATTTCCGCCAAGAAGGAAGCCGAAAAACCCATAAAGAAGACAAGAACATTGGTAACGACGACCGTGGTATCGGATGTCAGGCGCACGAGTCACGGTAACTCGGATGCGACCTCGACAAGTAGTTCGATGAATTCCGATCTGGATGTATCTCCGGTTGCAAGAGTTGGTATTTTTGGCTATTTTTGGGAATTTTTGCAAGATTATGTATCGGGATGATGTTTCAATTGAGTTCTTTTCATTTTCACTTGCAAAGTCGATCGGATTAGATTATCTTTCATCCTGTTTGTAACACCTGCAAAATTGGATGGGATAATGGCATTTTCGCACGTTTCGGATTTCGAATTTCATTCCATTTGACTGCGTCTGGCGCCGCCACGCTACTAACTATATTGCTGGTAACCAGATGACCAGTTTTGGGCATGCTGATCAATAGATCCATTCCGGCGACGCACCTTTTTGCCGTCCATTCCCTTTGTTTTGGTGCTTAACTCTTTTTAAGGGGTGCGAAATGGTCTCGGATGGTTTCTGCCTCTGACTTTTGTCGGCGCAGGCAGGGGCTCTAATCGCCGTCAAGCGATCTCGACCTCGATTTTGGCGGGGCTGCCCGGGAAATCTTGACCGCCTCTAAGTGGTAATCAATTACGGTTTACATTATACTGGGGGTCGGGAGAGAAATGTTTTGACTGAAAAAAAAGGCGGAGGCAAAAAATGGAACTCGTTTTTATTTACAAAAAAGCTAACGGCGCAACAAAGAACACGCCATTGAAAAGCTAGAAATGTATTTTTGTCTCGTTCAGGGCATCGGCGACAACCATTGTGGCATCTATGTCAAGAAGGTCGTCGACAATTCAGCCGCAAAGCGTGATGGCAGGCTGGAACTTGGTGATCAGCTGTTATCAGTCAATGGGAATAGTCTGATTGGAATTACGCAAGAAGAGTAAGTGGTTTTTAAAGCGTGGGAGTGGTTTTAATGATGTTTTTGCAGAGCTGCTCAAAAGATCTCCTCCGCCGGAGCTGATGTCCGCTTCGAGGTCTCAAAACGCGCCGCATTCTACAATGGCATTGTTGACAGTCTGGAGAAGCACAGCCCGAATGGTTCCCATCCGCCTCCGATGCATCATAACAATAACAACATCCCGCAAGTCGGCTACAAACACGCGAGATCGGCATCGGCATCGGAGCTGTTTGCCGCTGCGAGCCAGAACTCCAATTCGACGACGACGGATTCCGGATCGATGGCATCTGGACCCACTGTCATGAATAGCAGGCTTCCGTCGCATTACAAGACTGCCAATCGCGCCCCGGTGGTTATCCAACCTCAGCGACCTGGAGCCGTTTCACCATCACCGCTTCGGAAGTCAGCTGCTTCGCCGACGCCGTTGTACTCGCAGATGGAGCGTCGCAATGCCAGTGGCAATTACTATGCCCAGCCGGTTACCAGCACCCATCAATATCAGCGATCTGCATCCACAGTGCCGTTCAGTGCCACCGCGCCGAAGCAGCCCTGGCTCGACAACTACGCCAATCTGCCCTCGATCCCGTCAAATGGAGCCGGACCCCATTTCCGACAAGCTTCGACTGGATCTTCACCTCTCCCGGCCCCACCACGTCCACAGGAGTCCCACATCCAACCGATTCACACGTCCTACTTCCCGCCGGCGCCAGTTCGACCACTTCCGGCAAGCACTGCTGCTCCGACCGGCCGACTATCAGCCCCAATTTTCGACCATCCAGCCCGTAATTACGCCCAGGCTCCTCCATCCCGAGCATTAACCCTTGATGAACTCGATGCCGAGCTGGAAGCCATTGAATCTAAAGGGGCTAACATGACAGACGCTGATCGAGCGAGATATTTCGATCTTCTGAACCGTATCAGCGAACTTGGCGGTAGAGCGCCAGCCAGTGGCGTCCATGAGGCTCCGCGACAAATGTCGAAACCGAATTACACTCTGCCTTTCATGAACGAAATGGCGTCGAAGCTGGAAGAGAAGAAGCAACGCGTCGAAGCAGGCACGACCTTTGGCTCGAATCATCGTGGATCGGCGGAACGGCTCATCGATGACGTCACCCAGCAAGTTGAACGGCTAAACACGAGCACCGATGATGAAGAAGTTTTCCATGGTCGACATCACTTCACCAATGAAGCCTCAACGTCTTCCGCCGTGCCAGCTGCGACACCCACTCGTCCGGCTGTGCGCGACAAATCTGTATCCCCCGAAGACAAATCCAAAAAACGCGTCCAATTCGCTGATGACTCCGAAGTCGAGCCCCGGGTCCAGATTGTCGGCAAGAACGAAGTCTACAACGACCCCCGACAACGCAGACTGAATGAAATCCAAGCAAAGCAGAGGAAACCCGCCGTCGATGGCGCCAACATGGCCTTCCGCGACAAAATGAAGATGTTCGCAACCCAGCTGGGCGAAGGTGCCGCTCGTGATCGCTTGAAGTCATCTTCAGCCCAGCGCGAAATCGAACTCGGTGTCTCGAATGAAGCATCGTGACCAACGTGAACCTTCTGAATCCCCTGCTAGAGCTTTCACCATGCCGTATTGCCTGTACATTTGTTTGCAACGCAATTTCTCAATTCTCAACTTACTTTATTTGAAGTTTAACATAATCTTTATCGATGCTATGATGTACCATGGTACTATTCCAACAATGTCACTATCCGATTGTATCTTTGCCGCATTTAACTTTACAATTAGCTAATCTTTGATTTGTGTGTGCTTTTAGGTCACACAGTATGCCACACTATTTTGTTCCCGGCTAAACCATATTCGACAAAGGTTTATCTGAAGTTTTTTACCATGTTGGAGAATGTTTGGAAGTTTTATTGAAGTATGCTTAAGAATAAAGATAACCTATCACGATTTTGTTTTACTACATCTGAAAGCAAGTGTTTCCAAAAATTATGCAAAGAAAACATTTTCAATCACCAGTTTTGCAAGGCCGTATTCAGGGGGGGAATGGGGGGAATTTTCCCCCCATATTCGGATTCCGGCAAAATGGGGGTAAGGGGGGACCATTGGGATTTGGCGTTTTTTCAATGGTTTAGCAATTTTTTCGCCCTTGGTACCCCCTTTGGACTTTTCAAAAATCAATTTCCGAAAAAATCCCTTTGGACCCCCCTTACTATGTCCCCCCCTTAAAATTTTTGGCTGTATACGGCCTTGCAGTTTTGATATACTCAAATGAAAAGTTCCCATGCTCTTACTTGAATAACGACCCATTTTCGGGGTTTTCTTGTTTTAGATACATTAATAATGCGTGTGACCGTTCTCGACATCGTTTTTTATAAATCGTTTGCTTGTTCTGAATGTAGATAGAATATCCGCTTGGATAAATCTGTGAGAAACCTAATCCATTATTGCAATACGTTAATAATGCGTATAACCATTTTCAACTCTTTTTTTATACGTTCTGTTTGTAGATGGAATATCCGCATTGAACCTACTGATTATGTGATTTGTGCAAGGTACGTAGAGACCACGAGAGAGCTAATTTATTATTGCAAAAAAATCAGGATTGCAACAGTCTTGAAGGGGTTTATAAGCATTTGATGGTTGACTGCAGGAATCAGATTCTACTCTTATCAATGTTTCTGTTTCTGGTAAAAATGGATACATTTTGATTGCTGTCATTTTGATAGTTTTAAATGTTCCTTTGGCTCATGGATGCATGCCTCAAATCTCTGAAGATGCTGTAAATGTGGTAACGACGACACCGACACCGACGACGACGACGACAACAGCAACGACGACCACAACAACGACATCACCTCCAGCTGCTTACTATTAATTTTTTCTACGTTCTTCGCTACGAATTCAACAGTCTCTAACGAACGTATTGCAATAAAACCTTTTTCAACGACGGTTTATCCGTGCTTTCAACGATGTTAGAGGATGTTTGCAAAGTTATTAAAGTGTGTTTAAAAATAAAGAGTAATTGTCACAGCTGTGGTTTAAATATCCATTTATGATCAGGAGGAATAAAAAAAAACTAATCGCAACACAGATGTCTGATGTAGTCGGATGAAAAATGACTCATTTTCACTTTTTTTCTGCTTGACATTCATTAATAATGCGTGTAACTATTTTCAACATTATTTTTTTAAGTCAGGATGTTGCGAATGCTGCTCAGATATCCGCATGATCGCAAAGAATGTGTGTTATGTCCGAAAAGAGAAATTTGGGAAAGGTAATTTATATTTGCAAAAACTGATGATTGATAAACGGTTCTGGTTAGGTTTATAAACAAATGAAACAGTTTAGTATACTCATTGAAGAAATTGTTTTTTGATAGCAGCTGTTTTGTATCACATTATGGTTCGGCACGTCTTAGTCGCCGTTGTTTTTACTATTTTGAATGTCAGCCTCTTACGCGGATGTCAGCCTAGAATTAATACCGCAGCTGTAGCCGTAATAACTACAACGCCAGCACCAACAACGGCACCGACGACAACACCGACGACGACATCTACGCCCACAACGACGACAACAAGTGCCCCTTGTATCTCAAATTCTAACACGGAAGGTTTTGACGTAGCGTGCGCACCCAAGGACGCGAAAGTGCGCACGCTCTCGAGCTGACCGATGCTCTCGCAACGACTGAGCGTCGAGCGAGGCAGCTCGACGGGCCCAAACCTTATTCGAAGCCCAAATTTTGGTTTTGCGAGGTTTTGAACGTTTTTTGACGTGTTTTCACGTCGTTTTTTGTATTATTATCTTTTATGTACGTGAGTAGAGGTATACACCTCATCGTGTGACCCTCAGCGGTTGTGTTTAACCCATTTTTGGTTATTTTTTTGGAAATATTCGCTTTCTTTTGGTGCGAATATCGGTGTGATCGGTCTCTGACCTCCACCTCTCCTTCCCGTGAAGTCGGTCTTCACACCCCTGGATCCTTCGGGATTGTTGGCATCGCTATGTCATGACCGCCAAACCTTCGTGTCGTGGGCGGAGGGGAGAAAGTCTGCCCAGGTGCAGTGAGCTCATGTGCTCATTCCTGCTGTGTGCAGAGGAAGTTGGTGTAGCCTTTGTGCTCATGTTTTCGTTGCCTCTTGGCGTAATCCGAGTACTATTAGTCCTGTGAGAGGTCCCGTCAAGCTAATGGATTTCCTATTCGCGTCGCGCTCCCCTAGGAACCCTGTGGAAGTGGATTTATATATAAATCTTGTT
>KB454944.1:0-13588 GCA_000341325.1 Panagrellus redivivus
CTGTGCCTTGAGCTTAGAAGGATCTGAAAGCACAATCAGTTTCGACATAAAGGCATGCTGTGAGAAAAATTTGAGTTTTGGGTGTAGTTTCAGTATGAATATTGGGGGTTTTAAGTTTTGGGGGTGACTTCAGCAAATGTTTTGGGGGCGTCACTTTTTGGGGGTAATTTCAGCAAAAATATTGGGGGCGTCATTTTTTGGGGTGTAAATTCAGCAATAGTTTTGGGGGTGGCACTTTTTGGGTGTAATTTCAGCAAATTTATTGGGGGTATAATTTTTTGGGTGTAGTTTCAGCAAAAATATTGGGAGCGCCATTTTTTGGGGATATTTCAGTATTTTTTTGGGGGTGGGTTCAGTAGCACCCCGGTCCGTAAATTGGTCGACAATAGCATTATAATAAATAATTTGTAACGCAAATGAGTGTAATTCTGATTTGCATAACAAAAATTGTAACTCAAGCGCTAAATGTAATTATTATTTTTTCAGCGTACACCTATTGGTAAACGAATATTGTCAACATCGTGTTCAGGCACAGGCGGAGGCCAAATCCGGCCCTGCTATCGGGACGACGTGACCAAGCATGTATCAGCATGCGCTCCCTTTCGCTTTACGTCGGCCTGAGCCACCGTTAGCTGAGCTTGTAAAGGAATTATCTAAATAAAATTTTTTTTTTCACGAATAAAAGCATGCAAAAACTGTTCAATTGGCATTTGTCGAACAAGTTATAAAATGACAAACTGTACTTATGTAGTAACGTTTCGGATGATAAATATCTGTAGCAAAAACAAGCAGTGACGGCGTTCATGTTGGTTGTAGTTAATCGATAGGCTTTGCTGACAAACTTTGGCGCCTGAAGCATGCTTATATGGTGAGATGGTGATCATTAGCCACATCTTGACGCTCTGTTAATCACATTAAACTAAATCTGGTCATAAAAAAGCAATCTAGAACCCTTCAATGTGTCTTTAACCTTTTTCTTATCCACGTTTCAATAGTTTGTTTTTATACTACAGTGTCACATACCTACTGTAACGTCAAAAAAGCTAATAAACACGTGGCTTTGTTTAAAAAAATTCAGACACTTTTAGGACTTCTCAATTGCTTTTCTCCCTATTAGATTTAGTTTAATGTGATTCGTCTAGATGTGGCCCTTGGCTATCATTTCACCTGTTATATAAGCATGCTTCAGAAGCGCTAAAGTCAGTCAGCGATTTTTCTTGATTAAAGACAACCAACATGAACACCGTCACTGTCCTCGTTTTCGCCGGCCTTGTCTCCGTCGTTCTTTCAATGACGCATTTTGACTGTAAAACCTGCCACAAAGTTATAACAGACATTCGTGCAGAAGTTGGCAATGACGGCAAGAACGCTACCATTCCAGCCCTATCAACTGCTTTGATCCATGTTTGTGAGAAGTATTTGCATCTTGGCAATAAGTGCGTTGAATTAAGATCGACGTTCGATATCGTGAGTTTTAAATTTAGTAAATCCAACAAAAAATCGAAATCAGTAATTGATAATATTGGTTATTTCAGATTGCCAAAAT
The DNA here is from genome assembly GCA_000341325.1 of Panagrellus redivivus. Classification (NCBI taxonomy): domain Eukaryota; kingdom Metazoa; phylum Nematoda; class Chromadorea; order Rhabditida; family Panagrolaimidae; genus Panagrellus; species Panagrellus redivivus. The sequence goes on from KB454944.1 coordinate 1,547, forward strand.
GTATCAAATCGCTTTTAATGACGGAGTCACCGACGAACAATTCTGTTTCCCGTCTTGTCATAAAAATTAAAAATGCCGATAAAAATAAATAAAAACAGAATAACTGAGCGCTTGTCAACCATAATGTGCGAATTGTTATTTAAACAATTGATTTGCGTGTTTCATTCTGCAAAGACCAATGACCACTGGCCTTATACGTCAAACTGGACATGCCATTATGGCCGCCATGGACGGGGCAATCCCTTTCGGCCAGAGGGACGCTTGTTTGTGAATGTGTTCCGAAGCCCTTTTTTGTCTTTTTTGCTTTTCCATCAACGACCCACAACCCGAACGGACACAGCGTCTCGCTCTCGAGCGTCATTGCCCCTTGAAGAGCAGGCGTCCAGAAGCCAGAAGCACAAAATTGGATTTTTTACAGGCATTGACCCTGTTTTAGCATAAAAAAGGTTCCAGCTAGCCGCCTAGTCGAAAGATGTGGTCTGATGGCAGTGCCTTGAGGACTTGTCTTCATGGAAGTCGCTGTCACATGTGTGTCTCGCGCGTCAGAGGGACTGAAGCCTCGAGAGCAGCAGCAGCAGCCAGGCAGCGTCAAACCGCCCCTTGGCGGTGCGGCTGCACGCGTACGCGCGTATGTGTCAACTGGCTGGGGGGAAGCAAGCCACAAGCACACGATGAACGTCCATTCCATGCCCTCAGGCACTCTAGGCAGTGTCCGATAGCGTTATCGGCTGGAAGGGGGGTTGTTTTTTGTGGCTGCCGGCTGTCTCTGCAACTTGTTCGAGCATGCGTCAGGCCAACATTTTTGACCCTCGTGGAAATAAATAGATGCTCCCATGGCCCGCCCGGTTGTAACCTTGACGTCATGACATGGCCCGGTCGGCTCTCCTGGCGTTCGGTGTTGTGGAAGTTTGATGTTGTGATGTCACTCTGGACTCGGAAAGGAAACATCGAGATTGTCTATGCGTTCCGTGTCAGATGGCCTTCAAAGGGTAGCGAGGCACGCCTGACTCCCTGCGTGTCGCGTGTTTTGCGGTCACTCTTCAAGTCGGCGATGGCCTTCAAAAAGTTTTTCGCCTCCGCGCAGAAATTAACCCTACCGGTGGCACCGCACTTTTTTGTCGGTGTTCTTCTTTTTCATCTGCGCATTCATCCCTCTCCTTCCACTTTGACAACGAACATTGATTTCCAACCATCCATCCCATCACCCCCGTACGGAGGGTCGCGATGGGGATGCATGATTCAGAGCTTCCCCATCACATCGGCTGGTTCCGAGGCTGGGGCAGCCCCCCTCGGTCGTCGCAGAGCACAAATACAGGAATGCTCCGACGATTCCATTTTTTTCCAATGTAACCTGGTAGGTAACAAACAGCCTCCGACCATGTCATGTCAGTTCGTCAGTCAGTTGCACCTCTTCTTCCCGGCGACTGTCTGTTTCTGTCCATGGGCACTTTTGTCTTTTTCCAATACTTCCAATTTCCAACTAACCTTAAGTCCCCCAAATGACGCTATTAATGGCGGATAGTGGAATTCTTTTCTGTTTTTGGGTCCCAAAGAGGCTGCACCCTGCGCCTCTCCATTCATACGACCGACTACGACCTGCCTAATCAGTCGTCGACACTAGCCCTCTCGTCTGTTTAACCAGCTTTTCCACTTTTGCATCATCTAACATACATATTTCCGGGCAAACCGAAGCGAATTGTTAAATTTATTTTCGATTGCCAGGCAACGGTTTTCCTTCCAACGGTTTGCGTGCTTCCATCTTATATGGCCCCTGTTTTTTGCAAGCTGTTTTCATTGATTAACGTCGTCAGCACGCGCTTTTCTGTAACTATTCAACATTGTTCTTCTAAAACCTACAAAATGATGCATTTTTGTGTCGGATTAAGTTGAATTCCAATTGGAATTCGATAAATATTTATCTACTTTCGATGTTCATTGCTCGTTTTTCGTGATTGTAGGCTGTCTTCTCCAACTTTCCCAAGGTAGTTTCTGCGCATGCACTTTTTATAACACGTTCGCTTTCCCGGTCTTCTGTGCTTTGCTTGAAATGAATGTTTGTCAACGCGCTGAAAGTTAACGTTTTTTGCAAATAGAAATAAACGCACTCCGTCAACAGTGTTTCTTTTCGGCCCCCTGTCGGCGTGGATCGTTGGACCCTTTTTGATTATTGTTTTAAATAGTGCGTTGAAGACGTGCTTGATCTACGTGGAATTACTTTTGTTTGCCTTTTACTTTTAATTGGCCCCACTTTGAAGTGTATCATTTCATCAATGTGTTTGTGGTTTACGTTTGCTCGCCCCCGGAAGTCTTATTTTTGTGTTGTGGTGTGGTAGCGCGGCTTCTTGCATAGTACTTGTTTGCAGCCGGCACCAAAGTTTTTCCCGTTCCTCACGCATGTCAAAGTCAACCAGCCGCCCTCCCAGTGGCACTATTTAGCCCCCCGCTTTGCTTGAAGCAGTTTATGATTTCGAAACATGCCCCCAAGGCAGGGAGACATACTTTGAAGTGTACCTTTTCACATTTTTTTTGTGCTTGGTCGTCGGGGGCGCGAGATTAGTCGCGGTGGGGGTGGAGGCCGAATAGCAACTGCTTCTGAGATTGCGCTGGTGCGCTCAACCGGACGAAAAGAGCAAAGTTTGTCGGCCCTCTGTGTCCATAAGCTGCCCCGAGCTGGGTCTGTTACTTGGAAAACGCCGCTGGCGTTAAGCATGACTCATCTAAGAAGTGATCTCGTGAAAGGCGAACCAGGGGTAAGGGTGCATCAGGCCATTTTCACTCACGGATTCTTTAAATGATTGACAGACTTGTTTGTTTGAGCTTGGCAGGGTTTACAATTGCCACCTTCCGGAATGGGCGGGCTGCCATGAAGAACACAGGAAAAACCGGCATTGAAGTTCAGTTTCTATCGCATTATTGGCATGTTTGGAATGCAGCCAAGCGATTATCCAGAGCAAAGGTCGAAGACATAATGCCACCCCCACCCTCACGAGCTCCCATTTTGCAGGCGGCATTAGCACCGTAGTCATGGCACTTTTTGGAAACAGACACCCTGTCTTTCGGTTTTCTGTTTTCCGCTCCATTGACTGAATTATGTCTTCGGGGGCGGGCTCAATTCCATATAAAAACCGCCTGATACACACCGTTTTGCACCATATTATCCACTTTTCGAGCCGTGTGACTACCTCTCACCGTTTTGTATGATAACCTTATCAGTGCGCCCTTTTCAGTCCACGGGTCACTCATCACCGCATTCCTTCCCCTCTCCCAGGTATGCTTGCCACGGCCTCGCCGGCCGCCTCTGTGCCGGTACCGGGTCCTCCCGTGAACAGTCCCGTCAATGGTCGCTTCGGAGTCACCGGGACTGGTGCCATCCTCGACACTAACGGCAATGGCACCACTGATGCCAGCTCTCAACCTATAGACTTATGGCAGGGTCTTGGCGGATGTTGGCCAACCTTCAGTTTCGGCACTTTCTGGCGCCGCAACCATGGAACTGATTCCGATTGCGAGGAGTTCGAAATCCCGTTGGAAGCCATCAAAGTAAACTTCAAAGACGACTATATCGGCGGCGGCACGCAGAGTTCAGTATTTCGTGGCGTCCATAACAATCGCAACATCGCGCTTAAAAAGTTGAACCGAAAGTGCGAAGTCGACATCAAAATGCTCATGAATCTAGAGCATCCAAACATTGTTCAAACCTATGGCGTCTCAACCAAGGACATCTATCCCTGCATTGTGATGGAGTACTGTGGTGAGTCATAATAGTGGCACTATAGAGGGGTAGGGTAACTGGTTTATCTATCGGTTGCCCGCCGCCTAAATGGGCTTATCTCTCGTGACTTTTTCCACTGACATTGCACATTATTTGTAGAGCAAGGCGGCCTTTACGACGTCCTGCAGCGACGCAAAATGACCAAATCGTTGTTCTGTAAATGGTCACGCGAAATTGCTGATGGCATGGCTTACCTCCATTCACGGAAGATCATCCATCGTGATCTGAAGTCACCGAACATTTTGGTGGATAAAGAGGACTGCACGAAGATCTGCGATTTCGGGTCGTTATACGCTTATGATAAGACTTTCATGCCATCGGTGGTGATGTCTTTTGTGGGGACTTCGCAGTACATGGCGCCGGAAATGATGAAGAATGAACCTTGCAATGAGAAGGTCGATGTCTGGTCTTTCGGTATCGTATTGTGGGAGCTGCTAACTGGTGAGACACCGTATAAGGGAACGCCATCTGCCGCGATTGTGTTCGGTGTTGGAAGTGGCAGGCTTCAACTTCATGTACCGAAAGACGCCCCAGCGACGGCGAAGTTGCTTTTCACACATTGCTGGAGTAAGAAACCAAGAAATCGCCCTTCCTTCACATCGATTCTGTCCCATCTCAGCAATCTGAGCGCAGAAATCGCTGAATGGTCCGAAGATGCGTGGGCGATGAGAAGGGAAGTCTATGCCAAAGAGATCGTCAAAGCTAACACTGCCAACTGCCAAAATGGAAACGCCTTCGAAGACCCGAAGGCTTCCGCGGAGCAACTCGTGAGAAAAAGGATGCATGAACTTCGGCATGCCCAGGAGATTCGGGAAATGTATGAACGGAAAAATGCTCGAGTTGATAAGATGATGAGGAAACTGCTTGAACTCATGGATGAAGTCAACATCAAACAACGCGAATTGGACGACCGTGAACGCATGCTCAATCGATCTGGTCGTAGTGCACCCCCACCGAATGTATCCAGAACCCAGAAAGCTTCTTACATCCGTGCAGGGCCCAAAACAATCAGCGGTGCCATCGATGCTGATCACGATTACGAGTGCAGGACTACTTCTGTCGTGGCACCGGATTCGGAACCTGAAGCCCTGAGCAGCCATAGCGATGTCAGTCGACGGTCGGGTTCGTCCTCCGATGAGGAATACTACGGTGCCCCGAGGCCGAGACGTGTGCCAAGTGCGAGTAGCATTCAACGGCATTCTGCTGGGTCAACTGTGCGATCGCCGAAACTCACTCGTGCTTCAATGCCATCCTCAAACTCTGAGCGTGATGTCTGCCGATCCGGAAGTGGCATGTACCAGTTCCAACGCAACTCCGAAGCTCGCATTTCCGGCATTTCTGCAGATTCTGGCGTCGGTACAACTTCAACTTTAACCCTGGAAGAAACCGGCAATCGTCTCCAAAACTATGCCGACGATGGCTCCCCTTTGTATAGAAACGTCGAAGGTCGCTGGTCCGATGGTCGAATCCAAGCCCGTCGGAAGCCGAAACGCCAAGGAAGCCGAGATTCACCCCTTCGACCTGTGTCTACCGTACTCAGATCGAAAGAAAAACGCCAAACTGATACCACTCGGAGCCCGAATGCCGACTTTTCCGAATGGCGCGGCGCTCGCTCCATGTCCATGATCGAATCTGTCGATGTCGAGGTTGAAGTTGAAGTCAGTGAAGACCTTGACGGCAAGCTCGTCCTCCGTGAATCGCCCGTCATGAAGCCATCGCCATCCTACACCGCTGCCATCAACAACGCTGCCGGACCTCCTGCAAATGAACGTGTCAGTGCCCTTCGAAATGAGTACGCCGTCGACAGTCCTCGTAGTGGCGACGAAACGAGCAGTGTCATGCTTGAATCCAGTTCCACCATGATTTCAAGCCTGGAACGGTCGCTGGAGTATGCCGTTGGCCTGTCTGATGGCTTATCGGACAAGGAATCACGCATCAAGGCCGCTTATAAGACACATCGCAGGACCGCAAGTGTAAGTTTTTTACTTTTTGCGCTTTTCAAAACCAAAATTTACATTGAATCCATTTTCCAGAATCCCATGCCACCAGTAGTCGCCGAGACGAGCACGGAATCCGATAACGAAGCAGTGTATTGTTAATTCCTCACTATTGACACCTCACATCAACCTCAATTTTTGTTGACAAATGCTTAGTGTTTTCATTGGAATGACAACGAATGAATCGATATTGTATTGATTTTTGTACGAGTTTTTTTGTAGTTTTTAGATTTTTTTGAGTAATAAAAATGACATCGAATTTGCCCGACCTTAACAAATTGTTTCAATGAGCTTCCGGAAACCCCGGAAGCGATTCCAAAAATTTCAGTTTAGACACAGAGTAAACTCCGGTCAGAACATTCCTAGTACCTTTAGATACTGGTTAGAAAACCGAATAAGTGAATTCCTTTGCCGCCATATGTGCGGCCAGCATGTCAGTTGTGTTGCGTGTCCAGTCCTTTCGAAAAGTACGCGCGTCTCTGCTTCTTTGCCGTACACTCCGCTGCAGCCACTATCTCTCGTTTTCCACAAAACTAGTCGACTTTGTGTGCGTTATGACAATTTTTAGTTGCGCAAAGTCAACCAGGCCTCAAAAAAACCAATTTTGCTGGAATTTCACTAAATGCAAAGAAAAAACGCTTCTTTCATTGATTAAAAATAATCGTGGGATCTTATTTGCCACTATGCAAATGATCGATCTCTAACTGTTGCAAAATCGAATCCTATTAAGTTTTGTGTATCAAAAAAGTATGATTCAGTTGATAGATAAGGTTTTATTCATAGAGAAAAACAATAATAAATAAGTATTTACAGAAAACAAAATTCATCGCCGATGGCGGTTGTTCATCATCTTGATGGCTTTGGCCATAAGTGGGGCGGGACGAGATTTTGCAGGGGCACTCGGTCTTGATGTACGGCTACCGTTGATCGGCGCTAGCGGTGCTCTGTGTGACGATGAAGCGGTCTGCACTTTCTTCTGTTTCACTGGAATCAACGGCACCATGGACTTAGGCTGGACGGCATCGCTCTTGTTGATCTTCGCCGTGATGGCGGCAAGGTGGTCTTCATGTTGCTGGATGTGTCGCTGGTAGCACAGTCTCCAGGAGAAGGTGTCGCGGGCAGTCGCCCCAGGGAATTCACGGAGACATATCCCCCTCCAGATAATCTCCGTCTGCTGGAGCCATTGTGGGTTAAGGAGTTCGATTCTCTCCAGCTGCTCAACGGTGCACCGTTCAAGAGCGGATTCGACTTCTTTGAAGGTAGCGGTGGAGGGGTTTTGAAGCAATGCTAAAAGTAGTCAAGTTAGTTTGAAGTTGTGAGAATTATGTTTAAATAAACTTACAGGCAATTGTATGCATACGGGGGCTGGCGACGTCTGATGCCTTCAGCTTTCCTGAATACACCCTCGACTGGGTGTGTTTCCGTTCAATAACGAAAAGACCATCGGCTTCCTCCGGCGCCGCCACAGGTGTCGATTCATTTGAGGTGATTGGTGTCGGGGCCGGAATTTTCTTCAGCTCAGCGGTGGGTGCTGGGGCATGCTTAACAATGAGCTTCAGCTTCTTTGCTGGAGGCGGTACAGCGCAAACCCTCAGAGCTTCTTCAAATGAAAGCCCTGATTCTGCTGTGAGACCATCGCTCGCCGGCCGCTTCCTGGATTCCACCGGCTTCGGGGCATCCATCACGATGCCCTTTGCTTCCGCGACAATGGCGATCCATTTTTCCAGAAGGTCACGGGCCAATTGTCCGTGCTCCGGATGATCACAAACGCTGTTGACCGCCCTTCCAACTGCAGTTTCTGTCAGGATGGGCTCGGTAAGGGGAAGGCGGTTCAATTGCCGGAGAGCATGGCCAATTTTTGATTCCTTTTTGAACTGCCCGATGTACTTGTGTACGGCGGCGATGGTTTCACTGACGGTGGAAGACGAGGCCGGCATAGTTGCGCTGTAGTGGATAAGAATCTGAAAAATATAAGAGGTGAAGCAAAAATGCAACAAATTAGAGCAGAAAGATATAAGAAACAAGAAAGCAAGAAAGATCATACACGCTAATGCTGCGCCAGTGATCGCACGGACTAGGCCATTGACCTAGCTTATCCAGAAACTGACTTAGAGATTAGTTTCTTATTCCTATTTATGTGCCTTGGGCGGAAATCCCGCGCAATAGTAGTAAGCCACTTCCCCGATAACGTGGATTCGTGGCCCTTAGGGAAGAGTGCGCCGACTTAGCAATCCACGGCCGCACATCCGTAGGACAGTACTGCATGCCTTAATAAGAGTTGTGTCGGTCTAGCATGACCTTAACAGTGATCGACGAGTCTGGGATACGCCCTTTCTACTTCATGAAGCAAGATAGATGCGTCTGTTTTGGCGGGATTCGCTATCATAGATATAAACAGCTTATTCTCCAAGAAATCGATTTTGCATTTGTACTACGGTATGTTGGAAATAACTATTATAATGCAAGAGTAAATTATAGTCACACCACAGTTTAAGAAAAGAATATGAATCCTTGAAATGGCCTTTACACATTTAAATACAACATTTCTTTTGTAACTGACACCTTACAAAACTGTGAAATATTCAGAATGCAAAAAATTTCGAGTTTGAACCAAAATTACTAGTCAGGTCACTTCAAATAAGCGTTTTTAGAATACAAGAAATTAAAAAATGTTATTCAAACTGCAATCGGATGAATAATTCGCAAATTAGCAAACTCCAGAGCAAATTTCAGCGGACTTTTGTCAAACTTGAGTTCAGGAAGGTGTAAAAATTTTGAGCAAAATTACTTTGAATAGGTGTTTTTGAACCGGCAGAACAAGTGGATTTCTCCGCGGCCGCACACATCCGTAGGACAGTACTGCATGCCTTGAGCGTTGTGTTGGTCTAGCATAACCTTAGCAGTTATCGACTATTCTGGGACAATGCGTTTCCGCTTCTTAAAGCTAGATAAGTGCGTCTATTTTGGCGGGATTCGCTGTCACGCTCGCTTTTTATTCTTTAAGAAATCGATTTTTGCAAATGTATTACGGTAAAGGAAAAGTTCTAGTAAAATATAAAGATGTAATACTAACGGTGATCATACAGTTTTGGTATTGGATGTTGTACGCCAAGCCCGCTGTATCAGTTGCACTAAAAGATCGATACTGTTGATGCATAAGAACGCATCGCTCGATTTTCGATCAAATTTTGACGCCTTTAACTTTGCTCCTATTCTTCAATGAATTTAAAGTTAAAAAAAACGCCTTTGGTCCCCAAAAATGCAAAAATGTCAAACTATTTCAAGTGCAAAATAGCAATTTTTTATTGTGCAAACATTATCAATTGGCAAATCAACAAACGATTAATGCTATTTTTGGTCGACTTTTAGAATTTTTCGCCCCCGAAGGGGGGAAAGTTTAAAGCTAGATCACTCTGAGTTAGTGTTTCGAGACTGCTAGATCACGCGGAATTCAAAAATACCATTAAAATGGCAATGGGATCGATTATTCGCAAAATTAGAAAACTACCAGAACTATTTTCAGTTGACTTTTGGCAAAATCAAGTTCTGGTATGTTCAAAAATTTTGAGCTAAGTCCCTCTGAATGAGTGATTCTGAACCGCTGAACCGGTACTTTGAGAATGTCAAAATACGGGAAATTCAATAATTGTGTAAAAAGGTAATGGGATCGATAATTAGGAAAGTACCAAAGCGAGTTATTGACTTTTGGCAGTTTTTTCTGGTAGGTCCAAAACAAACTTGTTCGTGTTTGTAATCTTTCATGCTTGTGTTGCTGAATCTTTATTGTAAAAGAGTACAATAATAATATTTTTGTGCGCACAAATAAATATATTTACACTTCAGTTACCAATTTTGCAACTTTAAGGGATCGGAGTTGGAAGCGTGATTGGACGAACTGTGATAGGGCAAGTGCCGGCTGGAGCACAGCTGCCGTTGGCAAGTCGAACGAAATCACCCTGAGGACAGTAACAGCCAGGTGGACGACATTCGAGGGTACAGATCGGGTGCAGATTGTCACAGGTCGATTCACAACTTCCACAAGTCGTGTAGACTTCATTGGGCTGGCATGTTGGAGTCGGTTCAGAGGGATTGTTGCAATCACTCGGGACACAGACTGGGATCGGATAGCATGGTGGCACAAAGCATTGAACCCTTCTTGGGATGCACCTTTGTCCGGTGGGACAAATGTAGCCGATGCAAGCTGTAAGGAGGTGTTGTGATATTTAAAACTGGAGTGATAAAGTCATGCTCACGATTGAAATTAGTCGGCGGCGACCCTGACGGACAAGTGCTATCCGGCACACAATTACCAGCTCCATCACGAACAAAGCCATCTCGCGGACAGTAGCATCCGGCAGGCCTGCATTCCATGGTGCATGGTTGGTCCCTGGTTTCACAGGTGTTTTCACAGGTTCCACAATTGGTGTAAACCTCATTCGGTTTGCATTCCGTGGAGTTTTGGGCAACGGCAATGTTGGCAATGACAGCCAAACTGATTCCGATGAAAATCGACTGCATCATTATTACAGTAGAAAGATGATAATGAAACAAGTTGTTCTAACATGGCTCTTAAACCCTGCTTTTATACCCCTTTGGAGCTATCAACCCACACCTACTCGCAACCATCACGTTTCCCCAAAGCTCGTTGACCACTGTCAAATGTCACAACTATAAACACCTTTCATGCAAAAACAAGCGTGCAAAACGTGGCCCACAGTTGAATAAACGTTGATTGTGATTTTTAAAGCTTGCACTTTTGAACACTTTGTTGGCAAATAGGGGGCCAATTTACATATTGTTTGATTTCGTGAACTGTGTTATGGCTTTTGAGTCGTTATGGTTTTATAAAATGCTATGGCTACTTTATTTTGTATTAATAACATTATTATATGAACTTGTTGAGGTAGATTTCATCAAAAAGTTTACTACCTATATTTTTCGGTTGACTTTTGCCAAAATCGAGTTCTGATATGTGCAAAAATTTTGAGTTTGATCACAAGAAAGCAACAGTGGCAAAAGCATTCATTCGTAATCACTAACTAAGTGGTTGATAATAAAACGGGATGTAAAACAACCGGATTTTCAAAATTTAAGAAACTGTGCCTCAAAAGGAATCGTTTCAATCAGATCCGTTGCCACAAAAAGTGAAACGCGCAGTTGTGACGCATCTTTTTTTTCAGTGTAGGTGTGTAGGCATCAGTGAGGGAGGGTTCAGCATTTCAACTTATTCCGGGTGTTTACCCGTGTATCTCTGGATAATTGAGGCTGCTTCGAGAAAGGAGCATCTCGCGGTCAACCTGAAAGTTTTTTTGGGTAATTTGCAGAGATACATCATCTTTAATGCACTGGACTGTACATTTTATAATAATATGCAGCATCACCGAACAGTGAGGACTGTGTCATAAGAGTCCCCTGGTGTGAACTCAACGAGCGATCGACAAATTTTTATAAGCCTCCGGAAACCCCGGAAGCGATTCCAAAAATTTTCGTTTAGACACAGAGTAAAGTCCGGTCAGAACATTCCAAGTACCTTTAGATACTGGTTAGAAAACCAAATTTACTGTGCACATAGCAGCCATATGTGCGGCCAGCATGTCAGTTGTGTTGCGTGTCCAGTCCTTTTGAAAAGTACGCGCGTCTCTGCTTCTTTTCTACGCACTCCTCAATTGCCCTTGTCTCTCGTTCACGGTATAAATATTATAAATTAGTCGTAATGCAAATTTTTGATTTTTGTTCCAAAATTTGGCCCTTACATGAAATAAAGTTCACTGATAACCGCGAACTTCTCAAACCTACTCCTGTTCAACTGTAACTAAAACTTTTACATTCCGTCAGACTACTAAAATGTTGGTTGATGTAAAAAAACCTTTTCAAACTGGCAAACACGATGATAAATGATCGGGGTGAGGTTTATTTACAAGAAAATACTAGCACAAGCAAGCAAGAGCATTATATACACAAAAATATAAACTTCATCGCCGATAACGATTCTGCATCATCTTGATGGTCTTGGCCATCATCGGTGCCGGTTTGTCAGGGGAGGAGTCGCGTCTGAATGGCCTGAATGGCAGATCAAGACCGTTCAAAGAAGCCTGGGTGCGTCGCCGCGCCGAAGCCTTCGGGAGGGGGACTATCGCTGTTTTGACCTTCTGTTGAGCACTGTAGTCTTTGTTGATCTTTGCGGCAAGGTCGGCGAGCTTCTGGTCGGCTTCCAGGGCCGTATGCAGGTTTCGCCGGCAGGGGTTGCGCATGGTAAGGGTCCCCCCTTATCAT
>KB454946.1:8321-50924 GCA_000341325.1 Panagrellus redivivus
AGCTTTTTCGAGGACAATCTGTGTACTATAGAATATTACTGTTATTTTGTGAAGAATTTCAACGGATTGGGTGCAGTTTTTGATAATTTTTGTAATGTGTTTTTTTAAAAAGTAAAAAATTTTAATTTTTGTTAAATTTTGAAGATTTCAAAAACGTTTCAATCTCATATCATTGATAAGCTTGGCATTTCCTCAAATTAGCTTATTACCAGCGCTCTGAAAAAGTCCCGGAACAGATGTATGTGCCATATTTCCGGCTTAAAAAGTAAATGTGATGGCATTCATTAAGACTATTAACTTGCTAAGCACCATCATAACATTATGATTTTGACGTGGATTTATGTTCTTTGCAATCTTTCTTCAATGATTCTAAAGGTCATGACTAAAAAAATAGAATTCCAATTCCCCACTTTAAATTGACACAGAAAGTAGCAAAGTTTCAAACACAAACACACTTTTTCTCTTTCCCAACCCCTTATAGTTATGTCATCATTATACATAATAAGCACCCTGTTAAACTTTGCTACTATTTCATAGAATACTATGCGTTTAAATCTTATCCTATGCCACATAAAAACAAATTAGTATTATTATTTGAATGTATTAGCTATTCATTAAACGTTTAAAACCAACCCCCGCCAATAAGCCCCTAAATGACACAACTTCACTGTGTTCAATTTCGTAACCAACTGGATGTTTTTAGTTCTTTCCCAATACCGTAAGCCTGGATATTGGAAGGTGGCACTTAGTAATATGAAATTTATCTTTACCAAAGCTACTTCAAAACAGTATGAATTCTACGTGAATTGTATGTTATATTTTTGTTCGAGAACATGATTGTACTTTCTTTTTAAACATCAAACTCAAATGCATAATTTAAAACTTCCGTTTTTGTACAGGGATAGAATAATACAAATTTCTGGTTTTTATGGAGATTTTGATATTGCGTCACAAAAATAGGATCGGATTGGGTGGGTTTATCCAAGATTTGGGAAGAATATCCGTGAATGTCAAAAAAGCAATGGTGGTAAATACAATTTTTGGTGAGGGGGGATGGATTATCATTTTTGGAAAGGTATGTGGTTTGTTGATCTTTTTGTTTGAGACATTTTCAATGTTCAAAATTAGCGACTTTCTGTTTTGTATCCTGAGCTAGTCGCATGGACTCTATTTTGCCGCCCAAAAGTCCACCGCGACCACCAATGACTACCTATATGCGGGTGTTACCCCAATGTATAAAAATAATTAGCTATATAATACATTTCTTACATATGACATGTGTGCGTGCCCTAAGTGTGGGATAACAACCTCCTTTCAAACTTTGCCGTGGTTTTCTGTACCCAACTTATGGGTACCTTGTCATTATGAGGTGGGAATGTTTACGTTAACCTTTAGAGCCACCTCAAAAGTATACGTAACAATCTTTTTCAACCTTCTTTTCGAATCTTAAAGACCACTACTTACTTAATTTTGCCTCACTCACTCTCGCTTGCCCAGTCTTTTAAAAAATTTGTATTTCATCGCAATTTATACAGTAGCCCTCCTTCGTTTTTAACCTATACGTATTCAAGAGTAGAAGAAGAAACTCATATCATAGCAAAATAATGAAACATAATCCAAAATGACGTGATTCACGCGATACATTTTTTCGGCTCAGCGCCATGGGAAAATAAGTATGCTTATGGCATGGACAATTGGACCAATTCAAAGTTGGGGTGTCCTTGAGAGGGGCTTTAGGGCGTTTTTACGCCCTCAAGTTCTTTATGCTGTACAATGGCGATAAATTGAGGGTGGGATTTTGTAACGTATCGCCGGACTTTGCTTTTTACAAGAGGCTGTCCTCGATTATGGCCGGTTGACTGGATTCAGACACGTTGTCTGAGGTTAACGGTCACTGTTATGGTTATTAAAATAGTTAAAACCGTCTGGAATGACGCACTTTTGGTCGTATTTTTGGTTCTAGTACGGAGAGGCCAGTGGTCATGACGCGGACAATGGGTGCATTGTATCGTGGTTGGCTATAATATTACATTATAGACGGAAATTCTTTGGGAGATTTCTGATTTTGTTACTTATGACCTTCTTTGGGGATTTCGGCTTTCAAATATTTAGGATGGGCGACCTTTTAAAGATACATTACAGTAATCACCTTACTTTTTCGGGGTTTCCTTCATCTTTTGTAGTTTAAATTCGTATTTCCTGTTTCGTTTGTTTGAGGAATTTAAATTTAACCCTGATTTTAACTTATCAAAGTTCGAAAGAAGACACCAGCAGTGCGTCACGGGAAAGGTTTAGGCTTGATATCAGCTGTCTGCGCTACCGATCTCCGTTCTCTTGTTCCTTATTTTGGATGGGATGCCGTCGACGGTGGCTTGATGTTAAAAAAAACTGTCCGTCTCCGACAGCTCCGGAAACGCGTCAAGCAGGGGCGGAGTCAAAGTCGGTGAGGACATGGGGGACCCATGAGGAGTAGTTGTTAAACAAGGCACACCTCTCCCGCCATATCTGCCTACATCAGTCCGTGTTGGGGTTGGAGTGAGTCCATTTTACAATTTTGACATAAGAAAAGCATTCTTTTCATTTGAAAATTATTCATGTTGTTCGCTAACTTGATCTGGGTTGAAGAAAAGTGGGATATAGCGTGCGCGAGATCCTTCATTCGAGAGAGCGCGAGACACATTATCGTCCTTGAGACGAAACGTGACTTTGTTCATGTTCCATGGTATTTACAGATTGCCGAAGAGTCGAACGAAAGCCCCTTATCCGCTCCCGCCGATATACACGTCTGGTTTTATCTCGGTCGCGACAACGCCCGATTTACCACGTACACTCTCGGGTGATTGACTTGTCTACGCCGTCGTCGCCAAAGTTTTCGTCTATCTTCACGTCTGTGGAATCGAGATCAGACTTATTACAACCGCAACCCTCTCCGGGTACCAACTCAAACCAACGCCATCCTCCATCTGAGCCCTGCCGCGTGGCGTCGGCGTCATACGCCATCAGAAGCATGATCTTTCCCTTCGGGACCCTCGGAACCACCAACACCATCGTCGTCAGAATCTCGCTAGTGATGTTACTTATGTCGTTATGTCTACTCACAGGTGCCTATGCCTTCTCATCGAAGCGATCCTCCAACTCCAGACACTTCGCAGACGCCTCAATACCGTCAGAAGCCGCAGCAGTCTTCCCCGACATCAGTACACCGTCTTCCGGGCTACACATGCCATCATTCGATGTGCGATTGCCATCAACCTCCGCGGCACAGCCCAACCTATTCGAAGAATACATGTCTCGAGGACTCTATACATGTACCTCCAGCTACTTAGATGCCCTGGGAAAGCTTCATGCCCTCATGGCGGTACGTTTTGTTTCTTTCACGTGTTTCTTGGCCCCCTCTTTTTGTGTTATGTGTGACTCTGACTGACTACTCGCCATTTTCAAGGGCTAAATTTCGCATCCGCATAATTTAGCCCTTTGAAATATGTCGACGTAATCTAATGGGTGCGTTGTGTTACATTAGACACAAGAAGGGAATATACGATTACTAACGGAAGTACGAACTACATTAACATTTCGTTCCCTTTCAGCAAGTCTACGAGGACTATCAAAACTGTCAAAAGTTGATGAAATCGACTCCGAAAGCGTTTTCAAAAACCGATATCGACGCATTGGACGACATGCTAGCAGACTGGGAGCGCGAAGATGCCGCCAATGGCGGACGCCCACCCTCATCGCAATCACAAGAGATTCTGACTTCCGCAGAATTTGTAAGAGAACAAGCGCCACCGGCACCGGCCGCCGCAACTCCAAAGCCCGTTGTTTCGACATAAGCAAATGCAGTAAATCTATGCCGGCGTTGCCTTTACGCTTTTTCCCTAGATGTCAGAAAGTTCTATCAACCATGAGTATCATTACGTTATCACAACTTTGTTGGAAAACAATGAGGGTGTTGAAGGTCTTGTATTTTTGTTCAGAGATTATTGGAATTCAAAAAAATAAAGAGTGTTTTTATAAAATGAGTAGTTTAGAAGGGAAAAACATCGAAAAGGGATCAAAATACATACAAAAGCGGCTTCATTGATGAGATCAGTGGCTTCATTGGGTGCGGACGGGGGTTCCATTGAGCGAGAACAGAATCTCGCCCGTGATGGGCCAGCGGACTTCCTTCTGGTTGGCGTGGATCACTATGTTGTTCTTGTTACTGCCTAGAAGGAGAATAGAGTTAATACAAATAAAAACAACGAAAAAATATATATAAAAAACAAACCCTTCATCAAAAATTCCAAGAAACCCGCATTGGGACCAAGTTGGCTCAATTCGGCCTTAAAAGCCTCCTTATACGCTCCCTTGATATCGTCAAAGTACGCCTTGATGGCTTCATCAACATCACTGATGAGTTCGGTCCCTAGAAATTGGAAAGAATGGATTCTGGAAGGGAAAAATATATATAAAACTTACGAGAACCGTCAATCTTGTCGTGGAGCTCCTGAACCCGGGCAACGGAGACTTCATCGGTCTTGACCTTCGCGCGAACCATGGTGGATGTTGCTGGATGTGATTGGTGGAGGTTGAAGCGTCGGAAAAGGTGGGATAGCCGGAGGCAAAGACGGAAGCGAGGAGCTGGTCGGATGCGTTTTTTGAAAGAGAGCGATGCGCGCGCGAATGGATGGGGGTCTTTCGTTGTGGGAGGATAGGATGCGCACGCGGTCGATCGAATGGGGTTTTTGTTACAAATTTTTGAGGCGGATTTTCGGTGATTTGCGATAATTTTCGGTTGATTTTGATTGTTTATCTTACTTTCTTGACTTGTATTTTGTTTAATCATTGGATTTTGGTTCGAGAAAATTGCATTCCGAAGCGTTTTTTGATGTCAGTGCACACCCAAATCATAGTTACAGTAATAAACAAAATACAATTACTCCCAATTTCAATCCTCGGACCACCTATTTCCAACTTTCTTCCATAAATAATGTATCAACATGCCATTGCCCCTCCTTTGACGTCACCATATATCCAAATTCTTGTTTTGTCCCCAACCTTGCTCTGTGTTTCCCGAAATACAGTCACGAACAATGCCCCGAAAACGGTATTTTGTTCATTCCGTGATGCTAACTAAATTCAAGCGACAAAGTTCAGGGTCTCCCAGCATAGCCCATGTTTATGCGACAACAAAGGGCCCCTTCTTGGCACATGGCCCTTGGCTGTCAGAGTCAGACGTAAAGGCATTCGCCACATACAAAATAACACAATAGACAGGCCCCAGCTACACTCAATTATTAGACATACGACCGAGCATGAACCAAATAATGATACATATAAGAAAAAGCGGGACACTTCATAACAAAACAGATTTTTGGTTAAGGGTCATGGAATTGGACGTGTAAGCACAATACAAAAGCGAGAATATCAAAATATGCGAAACTGTATCAGAATTTGTAAGTTCAAAAGATGCCGGCCGCGACTTTGCGTTGATTCTGACGCCATTTTGGCAGTTTGTAAAAGGCTTCTCGATCGATCCCAAGAACTTCGATGAAATCGGTATCATTCAGGTGCTCCTGAAAAAAACGTAATAATGACGTAAACAGTAGCATATTTTTTGTATTCAGTTAAAATTTACAACTTGAATCGGGACTCGGGGCCACAAGTACCGGAAGTGCGACACTTTACATCAATTGTATTTTTAGTTAGATAAACGTAGGTACTTAGCGCCTAAATTGGGGTCTGCGTGTTGTATTGTAGCCGTGAAAAAGTAGTTGAGCGAGCTTTTGGGTTATAACCGATGAGCAATTGGACTTTTTACGCGTTTTTTTGAATGAAGGAATGGAATTGGCAAAAAAAGTGAGACGGTGGAACATGGGATTACAATTTGAAGGCACGATTAGGGCAACTTATCTTTAAAAATACAAGATAATTGTTCCTACGTGTATTCCTAAGGCTTAAGTTAGATTTGTGTTTGTCAGTGGAACCGTAACGAAGGGGGTCATTAAGGAAGGGGACAGCGGGGAAAAAGAAGGGTAAAAAGTGGAGTAAACTACGAAATAAATGTTTGAAATTTGTTTAAAACATTCAAATTAAGGGATATGAGGATGTAGTGTGGTGCCTCTATGGTGCTTAAATTACGCTACATGAACTTTAGATGGTAATAATTGCGTATTTGTAAACATTTTTTGCGAACGTTACCAAAGCATTTGCACTCTTAAAATGGCGATTGTAAATTACACATTCGCACACAAATACGAACGCACATTTGTAACAAAATTTGTGTGCGAATAAGAAATTGCGTTTCGTACAAAGTGTGCTAATGCAGCATGTCCAACAATTTTTTTCCAAATTAAAAAAAAAAACAAACTTCTTTTTTAGCCGGATCAACCCCAAAAGGAAGTTCCTCAATGGGCACTCGAAGCTCCTCCACCGTATAGATCTTGTTGAAGTTTGACAGCAATTCCCGGCCATCGACAGGTGAAAACACTTGCGACTCGGTAGATTCGACGAGTGTTCGTAGTTGGGAGTCGTTAAGGCCGTTCTGTAATATTACTCATCTCATAGACTTTTAACAACACCATTAAAGCTATAAAGTGAGGTGATCATTAAAAGCATCGTTTTACAAAAGCAATTACATTGCGCTAAATTGGCCCTGAATCAGCCTCACCACACTTTACAATTGACAGTATGAATCAGTGTTTTCGTTTCTTACGCAATTATAGACATAAAAATGATAAATAATAGAACTCACAATCCAAAACATATCATCCCAAGCGCCAAAATGAGCTCGAAAGGCCTGTGGCTCCTTGCCTTGATCTACGACCAAAATCGGCAGGTTTTCATTGCTTCGGCCACTGGAATCCGACGCAATATACTCCATGACAGTCTTCAGAGCGCTCTTCTTCTCAGCTGCGTTTGAACCGGCTCCAATCCAAATATAGATTTCGGTGAATGCGTCGAGAATCATGATGTCATCAGTTTCGAGGTCACTTTGCGTCAGGCTGAAAACTTCTTCCACGTGGAATTTTCCTTTGGCATTTGAGCAGTGAAACAGTCTCGCAGTGCAACTGGCATTTGCGTCTTCGAGGCGTCCTCCGGTAGCATATTCCTTCTGGCCGCCGATGGCATCCCAGAATTCGTCGGGCTCGTCGCCTTCGTCGATGATGTCAAAAACGGTGGCACGGAGAAGACGGGGGAGAAGTTTGCTGACGGAGATTTCGGCTTGATTTGCACCCTGAAGTAAAATTTGACAATTTTGATAATGCAAAATGAAGTTTGAAGGCTCACTTTTCCAATCCAGATGTACAGTCGATCAGCTTCCAAAACCCCAAAGACATCATTGCTATTCAGATTTGACGAATCAACAGCAATCTCGTTGACAGTTTTCTCACGGATTTGAAAGAGCTTCACCTCTTCCTTAGCTCCTTTGGCGGCAGCTTTGTCAAGCAAGCTTGCACGCATCGATTTGAAGCCACTGTCATGGCCGCCTTTGAGATAGATGAGGATGCCGCCGAAAAGTCGAGAAAAGTGGGGTGGTTCTTTGAATTGGATGATGTCATACTGTAATTTTGATTGTGATAGTTTTTGTATCCGAAAAGCTCACATTCTTCAACTCTTTCCCGCCCGTATCCATATTCTGATTCCTCAAGCTAAACGCCGCCGCCATACGCTCGTCAATCGTGCAATGCGACCCCAACCAAGAGTACATCACGATCCGACGGCGGTCCTCCACACGGATAACATAAGCATCGCCGGAGTAGAATCGACCGTAGTCTTCTATGGGAACGGGATGAATGTCGAATTTTTCGATTCTTCCGATCTAAATTCCCGTTTTTTGTTAAACTACTGTAATTTGGTGACAAAACAAACCTCAACAGTGTGATCATCCATGTAGGGGCTATCGTTCTCTTGAACCAATTTCGTCAAAGACGATTCCGTTCGACGATGCATCTTTGTAGCATCAAACTTTTCATTTGAATCGACTTTGGCAACTTTGCTCAAGGGGTGGAGTTCCAGGCCGACCGTACACCCCTTTCCGACATTGGTTCCCGATGATGAAGCTCGCGGAAACTGCATCAGATCCCGGAAAAGCATGGGTTCCAAGCCTTCGCTGACTTTGCAGATGGGTGTATACGACGGAAGATCTTCAGATCTTAGGTATTTGAGAGCCTTGTTGAAGACATCGGTTTTCTCGAGCTCCGTGCACCCGCGTCCGACCCAGGCAAAGATGCCTGTCATGTTGGAGCCGCTGTCCAGAATGAAGCAATCTTGGGTGTCGAGGGAATCCTGGGTGAAGGGTGGATTCAACTCGGTGATTGTCAGTTGGCCACTGGCGTCGGAAATGCAGAAAAGACGGAGCGGGCGTTGGAGCTTTTCAAACTGCTCATCCGAAGTGCTTTCAGCAACAGCTGGAATCTTCTGCGGTTTCGCGTTCAAGTGCGCGAAGAAGTCACGGTCGGTGAAGCATTCGCGGCCTTCTGGAAAGACAAAACTTATCGAGTAGTTCAAAAAAAGCCAGACAAACCGATATAGTTGACCGTACACCGTCCCCCATGGTCCTGATCCCGAATATCTCGAGCAACTTCACCAGCTTTGCATCGTTCAAAGCAATTGGCAGTTCTTCCAAACCAAACATAGATATCTTCATCACCAGTGTCCAGGATGAAGGCATCATCGGTGTTGAGGGATTCAACTTTCAGCGGGACTTCAACGACACGGACAGTGTTTCGACCTTTGACTTGATACAGTCTTTTGGGGGTGTCGAACTCGAGTTTTCGCAAGATTCCGGTTTTGGTGTCGCCATGGAAGTAGCTAAACACTGACATGTTAAAAGTTTATGAAAGATAGATAAAGCTTACCGAAGTCGATGAAACACTTCCAAAAAGAATTTAGATTCGTGATTCTGGGTCTCACGATAGGTGCCATAACACTTCACATAGCGTTCCAATTGGGTCGCCAAGAAGGCAGCTACGCATTGACGATCGAGTGTGGCGGATTCACCGATCCAGAAAAACACTTTTGAAGTTTTATCACGATTGGTATAGAGCGCCAAGTATGTCAAAGTGTCATCAAAGACGCCGTGGTCGGTGTCTGGGACTTGGACTATCGATTTAAGCGACTGAAATGTCGTCAAATGGTAATGTGAAAGACACAAAAAGCTATATCAATCCCACCTCAATCATCCAAACCTTCAATCCCGGTGCCGTCAGCCCCTTTTCCTTGGCGAAGTCGATTCCATCCGAATTCGTCATGGCTTCTTTCCAGAAGAAGAAGAACAGACCTTTACCAACTATACAGTTCGTCGATCAGTGAAACTCTGTCTTCACTGACTTATTTTACGAATCAGCACTTTAAAGCATGGGGAGGACCCTTCTTTTCCGTAGACAGAGGCGGCGTCAATGATCAGAGGACCCTTTAAGCTTATGGAGGCAGTTCTTTTTCCATTTTTTCCACGACAAAAAACACGGAACACCATTGATTTAATGGCCTTTTGGAGGGATCCGTCGTGCTTGACGACGACGCTTCTCGTCTCCACTGCCCCTTTCACTGGTGGTCGATGAGTAATCATGGATAGTCGTAACGATGTGTTGCTCTTCACAAATTATGAAAAGAGCACTTCTCGATTGTTTTTTGAAATGGGAATTTAGTCAGGCTACGGCCGCCAATGGGACGTTGCGAAGGGCAGCTGCCGGGCTGACTTGGCTGCAAAATGGAGCAATAATGAAAGGTTGCTTTCAATTTTATATTTTTATCTTTTCCTTTCACATTTTTTGTGAGAGTTGGAAAAATGGAGAAAAATAAGGAAAACTTACATGTGGGTCGATTGTGGAGTGTGGTGAGGAGTTACAGAAAAGGTCCGTGTTGCGTAGACGATTCGGCAGAGGGTACGGTAAATTTGGAAAGTTCGAACACGGTAAGGACGGATGACCAGGGTAGTCGTTAAGTTGAACATTATTGTGTGAAGTTCGCCGAAGACGAGACAGATTTCAGAGATAACTGAAATTTTTTTGGGATTTTTGTTAAAAAGTCGATTTTCAGTTGCTTACGAACTTCTAATTGTGCAAAAATGTATACACTCAGTTACTGATAACAGAATATTCTTTAAAAAACCTACTTGTAATGTTAGGCAACCCCAACTGCACCATAACCGTAACCAAAAAGATGGGTATAACGCCAAAAATGATCGGTATAATAAACTGAAATCGACTTTATCAACAAAAAATCAACACTTTTGATGGACCAACCTGCAAAGAAGTAACAATCATCAACATCAAATGAAACCTAAACTTCTTTTTACTCATACTAAAGCGCCGCATTTGCAAGGCCCGTATAATCTTCCAGAAAAGCACCACGGAAACCTGTCCAAAACACAGGAAAAAGACGATTGCGACACAGCTGTACACGTAGATCCATTTGTTGACCAGTGGTGTGAAGCCGAATACGACTTCTGTTTCGAAGATTTCTTCTAATGAGGGATAATGCTGAAAATTGTGATTATTTCATGTCATTTTGGATTTCGATAAACCAACATTGAGCACAAGCGGCTTCAAAACTTCCACCGGAACACCCGCAACGTAGTTAATCACAAAATTCTCAACAAAAATAAGAAGCATAAGAACTCCATAACCGATGAATGCTTTTGGTTTCACCAATTGGTCATAGATTCTCACGTGTTCTATGCTTGTATATCGTAAAATGATGGCTACCAGTAAGTTGATTGCGATCGCGTTGGTGGCACCGGACATTAGTGACTGAAATTTGTGTTTTGAATATGTGGGTGGGTGATGTCATCTTTGAAGTTTTGACGCTACAAAAGTTTGTTTTGCGATGTACTTTAGATTTTTACGTAAATTTTAAACCTAGAAATTAGAATAATGCCAGGTTGCAAGAAATGTCATTCAACGCCGACCTTTAAGAGTGGTTCTTCAGTCTGTACGACACTCCGCACTCCGATGGACGCTTTTTCGGGAGTTCTCGTCCTTTTTTGTCTCTTCAATGGGGTCAATTCGGAAGTTTGGAGGGTCGACTATAAGCTCAAATTTGGCAAGGTGAACAAGGACAACTCCTCCCGAATCGATACCATGGGCACGTCCGACGGTAATTACTACTACTTCTATAATGGTACCGCGAATTCGAGGATTGTTTCGTCGGCTTTTGGTGGCAACAACAACTCGCAGATCCCGTTTCCTGGTGGTATTTTGCCAGGCGGCGGCGGCGATCTACCTCAAGGCCCGGCGCCAACACCCGTCCAACCAGGACCCCCTTCGCCACCCTACCCTCCCCAGCAGCCCATCTACATTTATCCAATGCCGTATCCGGTTTATCCGGTTCAGCAGCCTCCTCCGCATATCAATGTGAATCTCATCCCGTTTCCTTATGGTAACCCTCAATTCTATAACGACAACAACAGCAAAAACGTCTATCCCCAAATTCCTTACCCCTACCCAGGATGACTGATTTGCCTGCTGTAATTTGAATTTTAATGAGAATAACCAAATAAATGCGATACCCTTTAAAAACTGTCAAAACACCAACTTCGTAGGCAACCAAAAACTTACCATTATGACCAAAGAACCCTTCTCACCAAGATATTTCCCCGGCCCACGAATATAACCTGCCATTACCGGGAAAAGAGGAACCGGAATCCATAAGACACCCATAACAACGCCAAAAACGCACGTAAGAAGCTGAAACAGATGCAATTTCTTGACTTAAACTTTGATAAAACATGTGAAACATACAGTCTGACTCAATAGAATCCATTTATAATGCTTCATTTCCGGCGAAGAGTGTCTCAGAATCAGAAATACGTTCCAACTTGTCATGACCGCACAAATAATGCCCAAACTTCTACAGGTAGCCACATAGAGGGGTTCCGAACTGCGAATTGTCTCAAGCGATGCCATAGTTTTGGTAAAACTAATTAATATGGCTTTGTTTCAAGTTCGTTTAAAATGTCGTGGCAAGTAGAAGCTGAAGTCACAGACAAGACCCTCCAGACATCTGTAAATCGCCACCACCACTTACAACTTACTGGCAACACCTGTTTTCTCGCTTTTTGGTTTCATAAAGTAAAAATGGACATGGAAGGAACCCGCCCTACTACCTACTGGAAATCATTAACAATATTATGTACGAGTTCACCAAAGGCACATGAAAAAATCGTGAATATATCACAGTTCGCAGATGTGATAGTTATATGGTAAACTTAATTACAAATGCTTGTAACGTGACTTACAACAAAAGTTAATATATGCGTTAACTGGTTAAACATGGAACAAACTAAATTGCAATTTGGATAAAGTATAAGGGTACTTTTCATTGCACTTATCGATGCGAGGCTAACTTAGAAAAGTATAAAACATGAAGACAGTTTGTACGGTGCGCAAGGGTGAGAAAGTTTGCAACATTAAAATGACACATTTTTACAAAATAGAGACTATTAAGCAGAGTTCGAACAGATTAGCATGTGACTAAAAGTGTTTACTAATGTAAGTTTTATCGGTCTAACCGTTTTGCTGTTAGTAATAATCATTTCCTGTAGCTGTTTGAACGTCAAGAAAAGTATTGTGTGGTACACGTCAGTTTGCCGATATTAACAATTATGCAATCGCATACACAATACCGTGAAAAGTAAGTATCACATTATCCGTGGGGCTTTAAACTATTTTTGACTTGCAATGCAAAACTCAAAACAAGTCAATCGGGGCTAACTTAATACAATTTACTCAACGTATTACAAAAAAGCTGTTTTTCGAAGAAACTGCGCACCATAGACTTACGCTGATACAAACATTATAGTATCACTCCCTGCAAAGTTAATACGACAAAGTTTCAAAGGAGTATTGATTTGGACTTATGGTTTATTTTTATACTATGTTGATTCTCACGGTAACACGTGTGTGAACTGCAAGAAAAGTTGCGATTTTCTCAGAACGTTTTAGGAAAAGTGGAAAGATGTAGTTTTTCGTAAATGAGAAAATCAGTGCAAAAAATCCTAATGGTGACAAAACAAAAACTCAAGACCGCCGACTGTTTTTTCAACTATGATGTATTCTATTTTCATGAAATATATTGTCTATCTGATATCATGTTTTTACGTTCACAATTACATTTGTAGGCGCCAAACTCAACTGTGTTATGCTTGACTATTGGGCTATGAATAATTTATTATATTATATAATTGCATAAAGTTTGTTTATATTTACCACCATTTCTCAGAACTTCTAACAGCATCCAAAAAACGTGCATCCAATCCTCATTCCTTGACCCACTTCATGACGATTGCGTGAATCTGCTTCCGAGCAGCGGTGATAGCAGGAATGTCGTTTTCATTGTCGGAAAGCATATCAGCACAGTGTCCGGCTCCTTCAACCACAATGGCATCGACTCCTTCACGCGGTTCAAGAATACTCAAAGCGTGCCATGGGTCGTTTTTGCCATTGACAAAAAGCACACGTGTCCCGCTGTACTTTTTTCGACCGTGGTAGTAAGCGTTTGTTGAATCGACGTTAGCGTAGACAGTGGCATTGTTAAAAACATCTTTAAAAACGTTTTTGCAGTTATCGACACTATAGTTAACAGGAATGACGTCCGGAACAAAGTTATCGACAACCTTTTTCGAATTGGTAGTGATGTAAAATCCGAATTCATTACACGTTTGCCAAAGCCATGTTCGACCTGAAATAATAACGTAAAAAACGTAAAAAAATCATAATTACCATTATTCGGTTCGATAGCCTTGGCTCGCAACAACAGTTTACGTTTGGTTAGGAACGCTACGACGTTGGCTAATCCCTCCAATGGATTCTTCTCATCCGCTGATTCCAGCTCGCAAATCTTTGTCAACTTTGTCGCGTGACCCCTACCGCCTTCACCATATTGGATGAATAACATAATTGGATTAAGAATTGAACCGAAAAGGTCAGATTGAGCTTCGGGGCCCTCCAAATTAGAGTGATAGCCAAAGATTCGCTTCAGTTTTTCTTGGCCTTCTGGTGTTTGCAGCTCTGATTGGACTGCTAGGAATCCTTGGTGAAGTCTTTGGGCGCAGTTTTTGTCAAAGTTGTAAAAAGTGTCAGATA
Source organism: Panagrellus redivivus (assembly GCA_000341325.1). Classification (NCBI taxonomy): domain Eukaryota; kingdom Metazoa; phylum Nematoda; class Chromadorea; order Rhabditida; family Panagrolaimidae; genus Panagrellus; species Panagrellus redivivus. Next base: position 22,388 of record KB454946.1, read on the forward strand.
CGACTTCCAGATAAGCCGAAAAATCAACAACTGCCTGAAAGATTACAACTTTTTGAGATCTTTTGATGTTTCCTTACCTCTATCGGCGCCGACGACGCAACCGCAGCATAAATCGTATCCGGATACTTTTCACGTGCCCACGCACTTAACGAACCACCGTAAGACCCGCCGAAAGTTATCCATTTCGGGTTGTTAAGATCGAAAGCAACATTTTGAGCAAGAATAAACGCATTCAAATCGGCAAGTGCCTGACGACTGGTATGAAATTTCAACGATTCTGGACTCAAATCAGGTTTCGGCCACGAATATCCGAAAAAACGATGTTCCAACGTGAAAATAATGGCACCAGCTTCTTTGGCCAAAGCTATCCAGTATGACCGGTCCGTATGGGTCCATCGTTGTAATATCGTAACTTCATGGCCAATGAGAATGAACGCAGGCCCGCCTGGTTTGTAAAAAGTAACGTTCACACCGTAGCGTTGCAAATAGGTGTCTTTGTTGTTGGGATCAAAGTGATCGACCTTTTGGTCAAAGGTGAGGAGGGTGTCGTTGATCTCGTTAGCCTCCTGGCTCGTAAGTCGGATGTGGTCTAAGCCGAATGAGAGTCGAGGGGTGAAAAACGTTGACACAAGTGGAACAAAAATTGACAAAATTTCAACGGCAAGAAGAAACCGGCTCATGGCTACACGCAAGGGCCATACAGATGGACTGTAGACTAACTAAAAAAGCCGTAAATACTAAAGCGAAATGCATTGCCACGTTGATTTCTCCGAAAAACTCATAGTTTTTAATTGTAAGCCATTCCGTGAGCAATGCATAATGGAAAACTACTAGTTGCATGGATCATCATTTTTTTTAATTAGAAAAAAAATGATTTGTTTTCGGAACGCTTTTAGTTTGTAAGTTTAATTTTCCACATTTTGTACCATATTTATCAACTACATTACCATTATTGGCAAAAAAGGTAAGAAAGAGCAGATAAACATTTGCATACGGCATCAAGATTGTGACATTGTCACCTTCTCACATCTGCCACTTGAAAAACGCCGTTATCGTCGTAGTGTAGCCCAGTTGCAAAACAACGCTAAAGTTGTACAATCCAATTCCTCCGGAGGTTGTCGTGTCTTTAGGGTTTGCATTCGGGCTAGGATCCGATCCATTGGAATTAGACGCAGACGGAGAATGCTCAGGCAGATCGTCGGGGTAGCAGGGTGTGTTGCACAGATCAGTGTCGCAGAATTTCTCGTCCTTATAAAGTGTGTCCTCATCGAGCCAAACAGTTGCGTTCAACTTGCTACAATATACATATATAAGTGATTTAATGCCGTTTGTGTTATTACCTGTAAATTTCAGGCTTTTTGCAGCGATGCGTACGTGCGAAGAGAATGCCCTTTTCTAAGCAATCGAAATGTTCTTCTATGGCGTAATCAGGTGGATATCGTAATCTCACAAATTCGTATGAGCAACCGTCACAGCCTTCGTGAATTTTCAGAGAATATGTACCATTCCTCTTCATCCCTTTTAGTGTTTTCAAGTCAGGTGCTTCTAAAATACAAATCATTTATGGGAAAGTATCTCTTTTTGTTGTCAGGTTCGGGAAGAATAAATAAATTATTGCCAAATTTAAAGGTGCCAAACTAAAAGTGTGACAAGTCAGAGCTTACTAAAAAACAGGCCACCATTACTATCTGGATCACCGTAGCACTTTACGGTTCCTCCTGGTTCGAGTATAGTTATAAAAATGCAGACCGTAGCGAATAGCTTCATATCGACAAAACGCGCAACCACCTGTAGCCGTCGGAGAAATCGTCGACTGATTCTCTGAATAATGGATGCCATCAGGAAAAAAGTTTATGCAAAATATTGAAACAAGCGTAACTTTTTTTCAAATAAAACTGTCAACACACGTATTTATTTTATGTTAACACCTGCGGTCGTTTGTTGGAGTATAAGCAATTTAATTTATTTTAGTTGCATTAATTATATTTGTCAGCAGTTTTAACAAAGTTAAGTTAGAATCATTCATTGACCCACTTCATCACGATTGCATGAATCTGCTTCCGAGCAGCAGTGATAGCAGGAATGTCGCTTTCTTGACTCCTGAGCATATCGGCAGCGTGCCCCGCTCCCTCAATAACGATTGCATTAATACCCTCACGCGGTTCAAGAATACTCAATGCATGCCATGGATCGTTTTTGCCGTTGACAAACAACACGCGCGTTCCGTTATACTTATTTCGACCGTGGTAGTATTCATTTGTTGAATCGACATTACTGTAGACTGTGGCATTGTTAAAGACGTCTCCAAATATGTTTCCGCAGTTATCAACACTATAGTTAACGGGAAGGACGTCCGGAACAAAGTTTTTATTGACTCTTTTTGAATTTGTCGTGACAAAAAAACCGAATTCATTGCACGTTTGCCAAATCCATGTTCGGCCTAGAAAAAAGTTATCCAAAAAGTTAAAAAAATTTAAATTTTACCATTGTCTGGTTTAATAACTGCGGATCGCAACAACGGTTTATGTGGTCGCAGGAAGGCATATACGTTAGCATATCCTTGTACTGGATTGTTCTCATCCGCCGTCTGAAGTTGACAAATCTTTGTCAGTTTTGTCGCGTAACCACTGCCGCCGTCACCGTATTGAATAAATTCCAAAAGGGTATCAATAATTAAATTGAAAAAGTTATATTGTTCTTGTTGACTTTTCAAACGATTATGATAGTCAAAGATTTGATTCAGTTTATCTTGGCCTTCTTCGGTTTGTAGTTCTTTCTGCATGGCCAGGAATCCGCGATGGATTGATTGGGCGCAGATTTTGTCAAAGTTGTAAAAAATGTCGGATACTACTTCCAAAAAAGCGGAAAAATCGACAACTGCCTGAAAGATCACATCTTTTTGAGATCTTTTGATGTTTCCTGACCTCTATCGGCGCCGACGACGCAACTGCCGCATAAATTGTATCCGGATACTTTTCACGTGCCCACGCACTTAACGAACCACCGTAAGACCCACCGAAAGTGATCCATTTCGGGTTGTTAAGATCGAAAGCAACCTTTTGAGCAAGAATAAACGCATTCAAATCGGCAAGAGCCTGACGACTGGTGTGGAACTTCAACGATTCCGGACTCAAATCAGGTTTCGGCCACGAATATCCGTAAAAGCGATGTTCCAACGTGAAAACCATGGCACCAGCTTCTTTGGCCAAGTCTACCCAGTATGATCGTGGAAGATGGGTCCAAATTGTTGATGCCGTTCCTTCGCAGCCAACTAGAATGAACGCAGGTCCGCCTGGTTTGTAAAAGCTAACGTTTACGCCAAAACGTTGCAAAAATGTGTCTTTGTTGTTGGGATCAAAGTGATCGACCTTTTGGGTAAAGGTGCGGAGGGTGTCGTTGATCAGGTCAAACTCCTGGGACGTAAGTATGATGTTTTCTATGCCGGAGGAGAGGCGTGGGGTAAAAGCAGTCAACACTGATGGTACATAAATTGACAAAAATCCAACGGCAAGAAGAAATTGGCTCATGGCTACATGTAAGAATGCAGATGAACTATAAAATAAATGAAAAAAGCAGTAAATACTAAAACGAAACGCATTGCCACGTTGATTTCTCTGAAAAACTCATAGTTTTTAATTGTAAGCCATTCCGTGAGCAACGCATAATAGAAAACTTTTGATTGCTTGATCCGATGTTAATAAAAATCTATGTTGGAATCAGCATTCAAGACGTTACAGTGTAGAATTTCATTATTTTAACAAAACTGTTTTTGACGACGTTTATTATGCAATTGTTTTTATGGGTTTAATTCATTTCACAAGTATGAAGACAATGCATTTACAACTTTAGATACACGGTTTGCCACTTTTTCACACCCTTGCAATGCTTTATTTTCAAGAATGCACTGAAAGGACCTTTGTCTTCCACCTCGTGCTCTCAGCCATGCTTGTCATCAAAATGTGACATATTTTGATATTTATTTTCGCGGCTGTTTAGACTATGACAGTTGGCTTTTCAATAAATAAAGGAATGCACTTTAAGCGTGAGTTTCAATCAATTTACGAAGCTGTAACGAAGTTTATGAAGAAAATGCTAAATTCAACAACGTGAGATAGTTGTATATATTTTGATTCATTTAATTTACCTCAAAGTAATGTTATTCAACCATTATTACCTCGCAATAATTGTCAAAAATCCTTCAAAGCACCCGAAAAGACGCTTAATGCGAGCAAAGTAGCTGCTGACAGCAAGGAGGACGTCACCCGCTCCCTTTGCGAGCGTCACCGTCACCGTCATCTGTCATGATGACGAATGATGACGGCCTCGGGCCTTCACAGTCCCGACGATGGATGCACTGTTTTCCGTCGAGTTGAAGGAGTCACGCAGGCGCGGCGGTTGCGAGCCTCATTTTCAAGGAAAGGCTCCATCAACAGTCGACGGCATCATCATTTCGGTGGTTTCTGGAAACTGTAGGGTGGGGAAATTGTTGTTTTCACGATTCTGCAATGGTAAATTAAAAAAAAACTGCTTTGAATAGGGTGAAATGACCCATCTGTCAATGGGAAAAAAGTGTTCCGACAGTCCCCCTGTTAAAAAAAAGTTCATGTTTCATAGTTCTACCCGTGTTTTATCATTGTTCGGGCATCATCGAGTTGACTGAGGTGACTGTGTCTTTTTTCTTTTTTCCTGTTACGGGTGATGTGACCTTTGTCTTACATCAGTTAGTTACCTGGGGTTCCATATCAGCCGATTGTTTGATGGGTGGAAGAATTTGATCGTTGGTAGGGGGTATTTTTGGGTTCCGTGTGCCAATTTTGACGCTATTTTTCAAACTATTAACATTGTTACAGTAACTGTTTCGCAAGTAAGTCATAAGTTATTCAAAAAGTTAGTCTTATAAACGTGTCCTTTGTTTCCGCTATCGCGACGTCCGTTTTTTTAATCGCGCATTTCACTTTGGCTGTCATTCATTGTCATTGTCATTTCGGCGACTTGACGGTTTTCGTTTCAACTTACATTTGGTCGGCCTTTGAACGCGCGAAATATGTCACGTCCAAAAGTTTGCCGATGACATTTGCGAATTCACAAAAAGAAAAAGTTAAAGAATTCCAAAAAGCGCATTTCCGTCACAAACAAAACACTGAAACATGCATGCACCGGTGTGGCGGCGGCAATCTCGAGCATATCACAAAAAGCAGGAAGGAAGCCTCACGTAAGAAAGTGGGAAGCAACCCTCGGTTCTCCGTGAAGATAGCACTGGATGATGATGGCAAACAGACTGACACGCACGTGTAAGTGCGTGTGCCCTGATGTGTTTGGGGTTCATCGGGTGCTTTGGAGGCTCCTCTTGCGCTCTCGGTTCTTTCCACACTTTTTTTCCACAGCCCAATGCCAACATACACACGCATATGTTGATATACACCACCCCATCACCACCAACACAAAACGTCAACAAGAAAATAGACAAAAAAAAAGCAAGCAAAAAAAGAGAGAAGGCGCTCAACTGCATGTGCATGGTGATGACGATGACAGGCAACGGAGAGCTCTCGGTCGTCGTCCCCCTGGCCCCCCTCTCCTCTCCTGTCATCATCGCTCGACGACCCGAAACAACGTTGACAACGACGACGACGTTATTCGCGTGGTGTTGCAGGGCGCAGACTCTCGTGTCAACCCCCACCCCTGAGCAACACCATCTTCTATCCCCCCTTCCAGCCATCTAGCCCAGGCATCCCATCCCAGCTTTCCACTTCCACCGGTAGTTCCCGGTCCTCGACCTAGAGCACCCAACAATGTCAATGTTAGTGACAGCCCTGGTCCCCCTCTCTCGGTGATGACGACCCTGGGCTGATGATGATGGCGATGATGATGATGATGTTGGTAGTGGGGTGACGGCCGGCAGTGCGATGGACGTGTCACTTTGAGACAGTAGAGATTCGTGCAAATTGAGAGTTTGCGTGTTTTGGAATTTTGTGTTCAGTTCCGAACTTTGACAATAATTGGCCACTATCACTATTGTATCGCTGTTTTGCAGGTATGCCGCGTCGATCGGCCCCTCGATCGCCCGAGGAGGAAGAGGAGTATCGGCGGCGTCGGCGCGAACGCAACACCGAGATTCAGCGTGAGCGGCGTCGGCGACTCAAGTCGCTGCGCGATGGCGGGTTGGCATTGCCAATGTCAGGTTAGTTATCTTTTTCGTCTTTTCATCAATTTTGAACTGCAACTGATCAAATTGCATGACTTCACTTTTGGACTTCTTTATCGATTGATTTGAACTGCGACCCATCAAATTGCGCGCACTCACTTTTGGACCTATTTATCGATTGATTATCGATTTTTGTAACTTATTGTTGCAAAGTGCTTACTGTGACCTATCAAATTGAAGCCCAAACAGTTTCAAACTCAATTATTAATGTCTTATCGATTTCAGGACCCTCCTTCGTGACCTACGAATCCACGACCGACTCCACGCCCTCCCCCGACACCGCCACCGAATCTCCCGACGACCAACCGCCCCATGCGTCCTCCCCGGACCCGATTGAAGCCGATCCGCCACTCCTCCAACTTCCCATCTTCGACGCCGGCGCCAACAACACCATCGAAATCCAGCGTCGCCGTCGGATCCCACTGCTTCCGACCCGGAAGAAGCGCACACCCGAGGAGGAAGCCGCCTACGCCGCCCATCGCCGTGCCCGCAACACTGAAATCCAGCGTCGTCGGCGGCAACGCATCAAAGAAGAATCGATGCTCTCTGCGACGACTTCCCCAACCTCCTCCACCTCATCCAGTGGCACTGATTCTTCGTCAGCTGCGTCCTTCGACCAAAGCGCCCTACTGACAGTGCTCCAATTCTGTCTGGCCCAAATACAGACAGGTCCGCCTTCCCTCGACGGCAATGGCACCCCTACCAGTGCCACGACCTCTTAGCTAGACATTTTCAATTAGGGAACCATTAATACGTGCTAAAAAGTTCAAATATCATATCTAAAACCACTGCTGACAAACATGTTTCTCTCTTAGGGATCTTTTGTAATGCCATCTTTAATTCATCGAAATTATCGTACAATAGTTATCTCAAATCTGCTCATTTTTGTACCTTTTTAGTTTTTAAGTCAACTTTCCATGTTTAATCCGTTGTTATTATTCGATCTCGTTTTTTTTGTTTTTAATTTTTTTATGTTATAAAACCAAATCGTTCATATCAATGACGCCATCGTTCATACCACATTCCCAGTAAAAGTAAACCCAATCAATGACTACCACGTCAAATTATGGTAAAATTATAATGTTATAGGCAAGCATAGCACCACCGGTATTTCCAAATGGGGGTGTCCTACAGGCCAAGAACACAAGTATAGGTTATTGCAGCCGGCGGCACATGTCGAGTTATCTAATTTCCTATAATTTTTTTCTTCGGTTTTAACTATATGTATTCTGCGGTAAATACGGGAGAATGTCGTCAAGCGATTTGGCGGAACTGATAAAAGGGACTGAAAATGTTTATGTTACGGTAATGCAGAGTTTGGGATCGATCTGTACACTGCTGACATTGTGGAATATGTATTTGATTCTGAGGCATTCGACACCGCATATGGAGTATTATAAATGGGTTTTGTTCAATCAGACTGTGAGTTGTTTTTTTTTATTTTAAACCTTTTTGTTTAAATTTGATCAAATAGAGGTCATTTAGCATCGATTTTGTGTACTTGGTCATGTTTATTTTCAAAAAATAATCACTGTGCGTTATTAAATTACAAAATACCGAATCAAAGCCATAAAACGATTACCGTTTTTAACGTTTTTACAGCATTACGCATTCTAGGTATGCATGATATGTCAAATTTAGTTATAAAATGACCTAATGCGTTAGAGTAATTTGACGTCAAGTCATTAATAGCTTTCCGATTTCTGTCATTTTTGTTAACAAAACAACATTTCAGTTTCTCGTCTCTTCCTTTGGCTTTCTTATGGGACTTCTTTGGATCCCAGTACCCCTATTCCCAGTAATGTGTGGCTATGTCCGTGGTCCACTATCATTCTTCTCCGAAAAAGGAAATCTCTTTATAATGGTAAGCCAAACTCCTTGCCCGCATGCATTTCTTAACATTTCCCTATTTCCACCTGTTTAACTTTACAGTCGTTCATGTCTGCGGCTGTCACGTCATTGACCATTAACCTGATGTATGCCACAATTATCCGATATGCGAGTATTGATCAGCTAAAGATCTATGCACTATTAACAACACGGGAATCGGCTTATTTCGTCGTTGCTTTCATGTTATTTTGCTTTTTATTTGCATTCTTTTTAAATTTTATGGCGGGTGTTTCGTCTGATGAGTTGATGGAAAGCGCAAAAGTCGTAAGTTTTGGTCATAAAGCACTACTAATGCACCTTTTAAGCATTTTAAAACGTAAATTTTCCAGAAATACCCAGAACTTGTTCCAATATTTCGAACTGAAAACGTTTTCGGGTTTGACGTAAGCATAAACAAGTGGATGTATGCCTTCATATTAGTTTCATTGACCTTTTTCGGCATTTTCGGCGTGCTATCATCATTTTTATTTTACAAACTGTTCACTGCTTTGAAACGCCACAGATCGTCGATGAGCGTCAGTGTTTTCAAACTTGAACTGTCCTTGTTTTTCGCCATTGCCATGCAGGTGAGATTTTTGTTTTTTTGGGTAGCTATTAACGTAAAATATCGTAGTGTTGGAAAATAGTGCGGTTTACATGTAATAATAACACATTTGAGATTGTGTTTTCATCAGAAAATTACAGTTTCACCTGTCTTTCAACGTCTGAAACACTAACAACGCTATTTAGCAAAAACAAATCAATATGAAGAAAAACCTTTCAGTTTATAATTCCCATGGTATTTGGTGTATTCCCTATCATGTCCACCATAATCTTGGTCGTAGTTCGAAATGACAACATGACAGTGCTCGGTGAAGTCGTCTTTTGCATGGGTAATGTGCATACCATTTTATTCAACCTTTCAACGACATTGATCATTCGGCCATACCGACGGGTAACATTTCTATGGATTCGGAGAATTTATTGGATTACTGTGAAAAGACAGACTTTGAGTGTGACTATATCCAGTGAAGCTGTTTCGGCGAAAACGTACGCAAAGTTTCATTTTATTTTTTGATACTATTAAACAGTTTTACAGGCAAATTGCAACAAGGTCACGGGCACCACCACCATCGCAGTTTACGCCAGTTTTTTGAGAAAGTATTTTTGTCAATTGATGGGTGCTTGTAAAAAGAAATCAGGAAATAAGGTTTTACTTTTGTAAACATCGACGTTTAACGCGAAAATGAATAATGAGATCGTAAAATTTTATTTTGAACAACAAACACAAAGATAACAGAACGCTAATCTATACACAAACAACAAAAACAAGCAAAAAAACTGAACGATGAAAAAAACTATCTCTTTCTGAAGGAAAGGACGTCGACGCCAACGTGATAGAGCGGATGGGGCTGAAATGACTTGTAAATTAGCCAATTCTGTACAGTTACAAAAAGAAAGGAAAAGACTTGAAAATTACAAACTTCGCTCGTCAAAAGAACGACGACTATCATGGTGATACACGCATAGACATGTGTAAATTTCATGTGTGTGCGTGCCCCAAGAAATGTCTCGACACAAAGAAGTGAATGTCGATAACTTTTATCAAGGATCACACACAGTATTAAACTAAATAAAGACAAAAAACAAACCTGGAAGCAGCCGAGACAGAAGTAGTTGAAGCAATCCTTGCAGAAGACTTTGCCAAGTTGACTGCAATTGGGGACGGAGCACGGGCAAGCACGGACGAAAGGATCGATGGTGATGCGACGGCCAAACTTGCTGGTAACAACATCCACCGAGCCCATGGCAACCGCTTTACGGCACGATTCTGTATCCGCAAACGTGACAGACCCACATCCGATCGGATAACTGTTGCCATCGCATCGGAGATCGGCATAGGCCACTGTGCCGAAGGTTTCCTCGAAGATCTCGGCGATGGCACTGGCGGTGAGAAGGGCGTGAATGGCACCAATGAAGACAGTGTTGAAGGCCGTTTTGGATCGATCAACAGACTGGACCTTGGGGTTACTGTAGTAGAGGTCCTGACAGTACCATGGGATGACTTGGATGTGCTCGAGCTGGAAGAATGAGTTGTGAAATTACAGTTTTTATTTAAAAAAAGTGCCAAAAACCAACCTTTCCATCGTAAAAGAAGTCGAAATACAGACCACCCTTGCGTTTATGTGCGCAATGGATCATAGCCTGGACGGAATCCGGTGATTCAAAGACCAGATAGCAATGGTTGCCGTTGCCCTTATTGTTGTCAATGTACGAGTACCGTCCGAAACGAGCAAAGGCTTCCATCAGAATGCTATGGGGCACTGTACGCGACCAACCGATGAAAATTCGACGGGAGACTTCTTGATTCGTCAGTAAACGGGGCTTGATCTCGCCTTGCCATGTAGGGATGGTGGATTTGTTGGGGACATCGGGTTGAGCTGGAGTTTCCTGTAAAATTTATATATAAATTACGGTGTTCAACCAATAAAAAGTGGGAAAAACTTACAGATTCGACGGGTTTCGATGCAGAACTCATTTTGGAACAGAAGAAAGCGTCAGAAATGGCGACAAAGGCGTGAAGAACGGAAAGAAGTAGCTGTCAGCATGGCGGAAACACATTGCAACATGGCATGGGAACGGTTTTGGCAAATTTGGTGAAGCATGGGAACGATGAAACCAAATTCGTCAGGAGACCCAAAGTGCGCACGTACCCAAAACGAATGATTCGCAGTGGGACCTAAAGTGCGCACGCGTTCAAAATCCGAAATTTTGTCATTTTAAAACTTTGAAAACCACTTATGTATTACACTTTGAACATTCAAACAAACTTTATGATAGTTTTTGAACACAAAATAAATACAAACATCACAGTTTTATGGCAGTAACCCGAAGGCAGCGGTATCAATTTGATCAATCGACAATTTTAAACATTAACAAATAAATAATAACAATTAATCTTTGTGGGTTTTCATCAAAAGTTGAATTAAGTTAATACTTGGCAAACGGTAAGACATATCGACTAAGTATGTGAATAAAGTTGAGCATAGATGGCACTTCTTGGGTGGTCACAGTGGTTGCGGATTGCAGATAGCCGGTGGCATGGTAGATCCAGACGAGGGCATCGAAGGCGAGCTTTTGCACGGAGTGCGACTCGATTTGGGAGAAGCAAGACGCGAGAACACCGTTGGCAATGACGGCGCCTTCGACGGTCATGGGCGAGTAGATGCCCTTTTCGATGCGACGCCCGACGGCAACGATGGGGTCGAGTTCGAGGCCACCGGTTGGCGTCACGGACACGACGCAATCACCGACGGTAGCGCGATGAGCGAACTTGGAAAGTTGCATGACGGCATCGACGGTTTCGGTGGCTTCGGTCAACTCGGAGCATGAACCCATTGGGAGCAAGTGGAGCGCTGTCAGGCTGAGGGTCTTGCCGGAGGCTGTCTTGATCTGGACGAACTTGGCGACAGTCTCGGGTTCACGGTGGTAGAACATCTCGACGCGCTCGTATTTGAGGGAGTTGCCGGAGGCAGGCACGAGAACAAGGTCACCGACTTCGAGTTCGTCCATGCGCTTGAGGCCGGAGACGGTTGTGACTTCGGTGTCGCCGCTGAAGCAGTTACGGAGACCTCCGCCGCCGCCACCACCAGCACTGCCGGCAGCGGGACTGGCTGCAGCATTGGAGGTAGGACTTCTGGCGACAGTGCCAGAAGAACTGCCTGCGGCATCTGATTGGGTAGCGTGGGTCGGGGCAGCAGCGGCACGAGCTGGGGCGGCCGCCTTGGCTGCACTGCCACCGGAAGATGAACCGGAGGAGCTGGATGACGTTTTTGCAGCGGATGTGCCGGTTACAGTTTTAGCGCCGCGGGCACCGGAACCGCCAGATGAACCTGCTGAAGAACCTGCTGATGCACCTGATTGTTTAAGTTCTTCGACGATGAATGCCGGGGGCTTAACGAAACCGCCGAGGGCTCCGGCTCGAGTTTCATTTTTATCTTTTTTGACACTTTCGATAGTACTGCTTTCTCCAGAGTTGTCTGTTTCCTTTTCTTCACCATCCTTGGTAGGCGGTCTGGGGGGACTTTGAACGCCACCAGCATCACCGTCATCTTCGCCAGAGCCTTCGCCGGATGATTCAATCAAATCTTCATCACCTGAGCCAGTGCCGTTTCCATTGGAGTCGCCGTCGCCGTCAGCACCGGCACCGGCCTTGCCATCACCACCATTGCCGTTGTTAGCACCATCGCCGATTCCATTACCATCAGAATCGCCGCCATTGCCGTTTTCACCGGAAGCACCTGCGCCGGCACCAGCTCCAGAGCCAGCAGCAGAACCAGCAGCGGTACCTGCACCGGAACCAGAACCGTCTCCAGAACCAGTACCAGCATTTCCATCAGAGGTGCCATCGCCACCATTACCGGATCCATTGCCGTTGCCATTTCCATTTCCACCGCCGTTTCCGTTACCGGAACCGTTTCCAGATCCAGCTCCGGAACCATCGCCGTTACCGTTGCCGTCACCGTTTCCATTGCCATTTCCATCGCCGGAACCGGCACCATCTTTATCGGCATCGTCACCTTCGCCGGAACCGTTTCCGTTGTTAGAACCGTTGCCGTTTCCGTTACCAGCGCCATCGCCATTAGCCGTGGATCCGCCATTGATCTTATCCGTCTCAATCTTGACCGGACCGGAGACCATTTTGTATTTTCCATTTTCATCGATTCCCTCGACTTCAGTAACGCCACCATTAGCTTTGCCCTTTCCGTCGTTGTCGCCATCACCGGCTCCTGCGCCAGCTCCAGCTCCATCGCCAGCTCCGCCAGCACCAACACCATTGCCAGAGGCTCGATCTTCCTCGTCTTTCTTGGATAGTTCTGAAAAACAACTCTGCTGTCGGTTTGCAACGTTTATTTTTGCAAGGAAACCCATTAATTTAACGATGTGGTTTCCAAGACAGTCAAAACAGCGCCTCTTAGTGGCCTGACTCCCGGGTATTGGACGACCCCATCAGTTTACAACAAAAGATTCACAAACATGAAGCTACAATCTGTTTTTACATCAGTCCCCTACCCGAAAAGTGCAAAACAGCACATCTTTTGTCCCAGGAATTCCCCCTTAATCGATGAACCACTTCAAAATGGCAACATTGGTGCCGATAAACACGCTGGTTGCACGTTTCCCCTTGGTAAAAGCGGATCTTTTTTTTTTCCGCGCCACACTTTTCCATTTCCCCGTTTCCGATAGCTAGACAACGACGGTCGTTAAGGCCGCGAAAACGACCCTTGCTTACCCTGTACGCCGCCATCGGGCTCCACCATCACTTCGGCACCTTTGTTGTTGCTTCCTTCATCGCCGTCGCCGCCAGTTTCGTCGCTTTCCGTCTCGAAGGCCTTCTTCTTTCCGTCGGGCGAGTTGTTGCCAGCCTGAAAAGACATCGTTAGTTGAAAAGATCGAGCGATTGGAAAGCATGCTTTGCGTTTTTTTGATTCCGGGAAGTACGGTCGGAAGTTAGGGGTGTCCCTGTCACACGTTTTTGATAGATAAAGCTGCGTATAGCTTCCATGAAGGCTTAGATTTGACGGAAATCACGTCCACTGATCAGAGTTTCATTTCATTTCGCTATGTTTTCCCTTCTCTAAATTCCTGCGCACCCCGTCCTTGATAAACACACTCGCTTTCGAAATTCGATGACCAAACATGGAAAACTTGTCAGAAAATGAGCCAAAGATTAGGTGTGTACTACATCCCACCTTCCATGATACATATTAGGCCCTCAGGGCATGCACGCACACTCTCGCCCCCGCAAATTCCGGTTGGATGGGTCGTTCCCACCTTCCTTAAAATTTCATTTCATCCCCACGTGACTGACTTTACGTAAACCTGTCCCATGTTACTCGATTGAGTGACTTGAATGGGCTAATTGATAATCAACTGATTCGAAGAACTCCGCCCTTTTCGACCAGACCACGTTGGGGAACCTGTTGATACATGAGTTTTCGAAAAACGCCCTTTTAAAGTTTGATTTATGTTTTGCCACGATGAAGTCAATGCGTGCCAGCGGCAAAGTTGTGTTGCGCCGTCGTCCGGAAACAGCGCAACACAAAAGAGGGCCATGATGGTTGCGCAAGGGCGTTTCTAATCCTTTGTGGCGACCTTTTCCTTTGAAAAACGATTGCCGGCTCGGGTCAGTCGGCTGTTGTTAGGGATGATCAGTGAGGTTTTGGCTGGCTGACAGGTCAGCTTGTGCTTTCGCGCTGGCATTTGGGGTTTTTATAGACGGCCTTTTCGGACATAGATCAGTTTACATCGGTCAAAGGGCCCTCTGGACTTTGAAAAGTGCTTCCAGTCTATGGTAATTTTGATTCCACCCTGGCAAAATCGTAAATATTTACCACTTTTCCATGTTTACAGTAACTGTTTTCATCTAAAAATGCAAATTTATCCGCCCAACTTCCAAAAAGCACGCTGAAAACAATCCAAAAATCACGAAAATTCCCGAATGACCCTTTTTTCCGCGCCCATTAATTGAAATTATTGTCAAAGGTGCCGTGCTCTGACGACCCTGGCCATATTTCAGAATCATGTCGTCGGAGAAGGATAAATCGAAGACGAATTCCGAAGCGAAGGACCAATCCGAGGAGAAAATCCCCCTGCCGCGTTCGCGCCATGCCAGCGAAGGTGCCGAATCCACGACTTCGGAACGTGTTTTGCCGAAGGCCAAAGTCACGGCTAACCTCCTGTGGACGATTGTCGTCAGCGTTTTTGGCAGTTCCTTTATCTTTGGCTTCAGTATCGGGGCTATCAATGCGCCGCAAGTGGTAGGTTTCACCCTTATGATGCACTTTTTCTAACTTTAAAGGGTGCCATTTCAGCTGATCCAAGACTGGATGCGCGAAAACCACGAATCCCTCTTCAAAAAGGCCCCCTCCAATGGCACGATGAACATTATCTACCCCGCGGCAGTGTCCCTTTTCGCTGGTGGCGCCATGATCGGCTCGTTGGTCAGTGCCATTTTGGCGGATCGGCTCGGAAGGAAGCTCTCGCTCCATGTTAACAACGTTTTTGCCATCGTTGGCAGTATCTTGATGACGATCGCGCCGCTGGTCAACGTCTATCCGCTGTTCCATATTGGAAGATTCATCATTGGCTTGAATGCCGGCATCGGAAGCAGTTTGGTGCCACTCTTTTTGACGGAGATTGCCCCGGTCCACATGAGGGGTGCCATCGGAACAGTGCCACAGTTCTTGGTCACGGCGAGTGTTTTGGTGTCGCAGATATTCGGATTGCCGCAGATTTTTGGCACGGCAAAGATGTGGCCATACATCTTTGGTGGGTTTTTGACTTCAGAGGCCAAGTTAATGGTGGTTTTTCAGCTGTTACGCTCGTACCGTCCATCTTCCAAAGCATTGCCTTCTTCTTCGTCGTCGAATCGCCCAAATTCACCCTCATCATCAAGCACAATGAAGCCAAAGCCACCAAAGACCTGGCTACGCTGCGTGGAGTGCCTGAGGATGGTGTTGCGGCTGAGATCAAGGTCATTGATAAGGAGGCCAATGCCAATGCTGTACGTTTTACCACTTTTTAGGCCTTTTTGAAGGCATAATCGAGTTTTTGGACGTTTGTCGAAACCAAAATCAAACTTCAGGACGCCCCCGCTCTCCGCTGGTACGACCTCTTCAAGCGCCCGCTCCTCTGGCCCCTCTTCCTGGCCTGCTTCCTCCAATGCTCCCAACAGCTGACCGGTATCAATGCGGCCATGTTCTATTCCACCCAGATCTTCCGATCCGCTGGCCTTACCGGTAATTGGCCCGTCTACGCGACCCTCATCATGGGTCTGGTGAATGTCCTCCAGACCATCGTATCCTTCTACCTCATCGACAGCCCACGTTTCGGCCGTCGCAGCCTGCTCCTCATCGGCTACATCGGCATGCTCTTTGCCATGGTCCTGCTCACTGTCGCCATCAATCTTTCGGTAAGCACCCACCATGGACTTCCGGAACTTGGCGAACACTCTCCGCATGACATTTAATCCAATTACCCTCTCAAATGTCATCAACAATGACGTAACAGTTTAAAACTGAAGATCACTTTCAGATGAACAACTACTCGGCCACCATCACCTCCTGGGCCCCGAAGGGCGCCATCCTCTTCGTGCTCCTATTCGTCTTGTCCTTTGCCACGGGTCCTGGATCCATCCCATTCTTCTACGTATCCGAAGTGTTCGATTCGAATGCACGTGCCTCGGCGTCGGCCATGTCGACCGCGACCAATTGGACGTTCAATGTCCTCGTCGGACTCTGCTTCCCGCCGATCAATGTGAGTTCCTCTTCCTGTCTGTCTGAGTCTGATGTCAAATGTGAATTCTTTGATCGAAGGAAAAGGCATTCCTTTAAAGAAGCACGTTGTATGGCCTAATTTGTCAAAATGTACTCGTTTTAACATGGTCCTTCGAATTAATGGGTACACAAAGTGCGCAAATAGTGATGGGTAGAGTACAAAAAAAAGTGACAATTGACTTCTGTGGTCACAGACGCGAGGGTTTTGAACGGGGTGGGGGATGTCCTAAGGCATTTGAAAAAAGGGGTTCTTTGATTTATGGGGCTAAAAAACGGGATCTTCGCAGTGAAAGTTGCGCTTTTTGGATTCGAGCCATCAATCTCAAATGACTATTGCCGTCATTGATGAGCATAAATCACTTTTTGACCAATTTGACATCCATAAAAATCAATCAAGACACCAAATAATAACAAAAACCCCTTCCAGGAAGCAATTGGCGAATACGTCTTCCTCATCTTTGCCGGCTTCTTGCTCATCTCCATGGGCCTCATCGTCAAGTACCTGCCCGAAACCAAAGACAAGGATCTCGACGAAGTCCACGAGGAAATGAACAGAAAGAAGGCTCCATGCTGCTAGATTCTGACTGACTCCCAGCCAGGCTTCCGCATTTTATGTTGACCCACCGTACCCATCTAACCATTAGTTAAATTGTGTCATTTAACGGGTTTTTGAGATGACAATCCGTAATCTTATCCCTATGCTTTTTGCTTGCTTTGCCCAGACAAAACTTACATTATCACCGTTGCCATTGCCGGTGCCATCTGGGCCGGACTTGGATGTTTTGGGGTCTGAAAGTGTAATTATTTAATGGATTTTGATCGATAATTGTAATAAATGAGTTGATTAGATGTACCTTTTCCATCTCCGTTGCCGTCGCCGACACCGTTTCCGTTTGAGCCACCTTCAAGGGCACCGTTTTCTCCGCCGTTGTTGGCTCCATCGCCAGAATCTGGAGACGGTTTGCCTGCACCGCCTTCGCCAGCAGCGCCGACACCAACACCGGTGCCATTGGCAGCGGCCACCGATGTGCCGCCGCTGGGAGCGATGCCATGGACAGATCCACCATGGCCGACGCCGCCCTGGCCTCCGGCTCCACCAGCACCGCCTTCAGCTTTGACGTTGAAGTTGTTGGTGACGCCACTGGCGCCACCTGCTCCACCATTGGCACCATCAGCTCCATCACCACCAGAAGTAGGAGGTCCAGCAGCAGAAGCCGAAGCTGAAACAGTTTCACCTTCTACCGGGATGAGTGTCCTGTCGCCACGGACAGTGCCACGGCCCTTTGAGCCAGAAGCGGACGAAGCTTCGGATTCATCACCGACATAGCGGGTAGTGGACCAGGAGGACCAACTGCAATAAAAATTAATGTAATGACGATCCAATTTAAAGTGGAAATGAGACCCACGTGCTACTACTCCAGGAAGACCATGAAGCCGCGGCCCACTCGGCAGGAGATCGCACTTTACCGTGCAAAATGTCGCCATTTTTAGTGCTATCGGTCTTTTCCTTCGTGTTGACTTCGCCTTCGCGGTCAAAATTACCGCAACGAGGGCGACAGATGGTCACTCGGTAGCCTTCGCTGTAAAGGGTGGGGTTTCAGTGCAATTTAATTATTATTTGGCTTCGTTAGAATGGGCGTTGGTATCGCCGTCCAAATTTTTTGCTTTCATATTTTTAGTTTAACAGTCTAAACATTTTAATATTTTAATCTAAATAAAATTTTAAAACCTAATTTGACAACTCTGTCAAAAAATCAATTCTCATCTTCGTTTTCTCCAATAACAAAACTCACGGTAATCTCTCAATAGCCTTGACAATCAAAGAAGGCGGCGACTTGTTCCTCAACATGAACAACCTCATCCGGTACCCAACATTGCCGCTAGCTTCAGAATCGACATGTTCCGGGACTTGGTTGATATTTTGCAAAACAGTCAACTGCTCATTCCAATCGACACTATGGGCTTTGCGGTTGCGAGCCTTCTCGCTGTCAGTGGAACCATCCGGCAACTCATAGACGAAGCAATCATTGCCAGCATGACTCGCGATGTCGGGGTCGTTATCGTGCTGTAATTCGCAGCATGTGTGCGACACGCTGAAATGTTTTATATTTGAAGTCGTTAACACATTTTTTTCAAACTTGGAAGTTATAGCAATAAATTTTGTTTTGATTGTTGTTTTTTACGAAATGATTTGTTATTTGAAGCAAGGTGGAAGCAAAAACTCACGGCCCAGTCGCAGTAATCTGATTAACATGCGAGACAAAGTTGTGTTTGCCGCCACAGGAGGGCTGTTCGCGATCGTAGTTGCATTTCTGGAAGGGGTGAAAGGAAAAATGAAAACGTTCACTCAAAACACAAAGGGCCTCTAGTGTTCCGATGTTAGTCCGGAACTGTTTTGCAAGGGAGAAAACAGAAAACTGGCATCAAAACAATCGAAAGCGAAAAACACTCGACTTACCAAGTTCTTGAATCCACACAAATTGAGCTTCTGACAATGCATCCGGATCGTGTCATTACCAAAACTCTGCACAATGAGAACCTGATCATTCTCACAGCGATACGAAATGGCTTCAACCACGGCGACCAGCGCCAACGCTGAGGCCCACCAACGCATCTGGGTCTCGACGCGAAAAAATGAAGGACCTTAGGCTGTAAACAAACATTTTACTATGTACGTTTTAAAAGTATAAGTGGATACAAAGTGTATTTCAATTGAATAGAGACAGAACACGGAAATACTTCTTGAAACCGCACGTAAATAGACACAGAATGGGCAGCTGTTTTTGCGAGGAAAAATGTCGACTATGGTGACCTCCGATGAAGTTCGCGCGACAAGTGTATCATTGACGCTTCACGCGAAACTGCGTCAATCTGTCTGCGCTTGGATGGCTGGAGCTTTGAGGAAGTACACATCTTCCGGGCGGCTGGTGTCGATCTCATTTATCCATGGTCAATTAAATGGTGGCATTTGGGGGTTAAAATGGGGGAGATTCACGGAGAAAGATCTTGTCTAGACTTTTACGACACCTTTAAAACGCAAAAAACTATCATAAAGTTGTTAAAACTGCATTATTAGCTATAAAGACTGCATTGTTAAAAACTACAGTATACCAATTAAGCTTACTGTAGTTCTGGTATACGCGCCAAATCTTTTACAGTTGGACTTTTTTGTTTTAACATACTCAAAAAAGATAAATAGCGGTCAACCAGCTGGAAAACCCAGATCAAAATCTCAGGTAACAATCAAAAAAAGCAACCTTGCTCGGAGCCATTTCGAGATGCACCGAAAAAAGGGGGGAAAAGAATTGACTGCCCCCAGCCTGGTCAGTGCACCACAGTGACCTAATTTTTTTCTTGCCCCACACCGCTACGGGTTTGCTTCGGCACAGGAGAGAGGGAGAAGAAAAAAGTGCGCAACTACCGGCGTGAATGGTTTCGGAAGGGGCGCAAAAAATGGGGGAATCACAGATGTCAGGAAGACTGACTGACGCTGGATAACAACAGGTAGGGATGGATGCATGGAGACAATGGATGGTAGAACATCAAAGGTAAAGTAGCGTGAGTGATCCAAAAAATGAAGACGCGATCGGGCAGGGGCGACTTCCGAGAACATGGATAAGGGGAATGGTTTCGCGTTTTCGGAAATGGATGATGACCGTTTTCAAAACACATGTGAGAATGCCGTGATGAATGGGCATCACTATGACGTCGACGGGGTGCACGCATAACTACCAAAGTGGTTTCGGCTAAGCGAGATGGTTTAAAAATGGATGCATTTGAACAAAAGGCAGGTGAAAAGGGCCCACTTAACGGTACCCCGTAAAGAAAACTTCTAAAACGATCCTAAAATTTTTGATCGGAGCGACTATTTTGTTCAATTAAGGGTCATAAATATGATTTTCATAAAATTTAATGGCATTTTTAAAAAGTTATACTCAAAAAGGTTCAAGTACAGTAACCCAAACCCATCCACGACCACAAATCCAACTTTCCAGAACCAAAACTACCCAATCCATCCCAAAATCAGACAAACAACTGTAACCTATATCCAGAGCATTGTCAACCCCGCCTGTTGACATCACTCATCACCACGAAATTCGCCATCCAATTCCAATCCCGAAAGTCGTTACCATTTACCGGAAAAACCGACCAAATCACATCCAAAAGACCCTTTTTTTGATCGGTCTAATGCAATGTGCATTCAGGATGCAATGATGAAAACGCCTTGAAGAAAAATGCCCTTTACCCGAAAACTCAGCCCATTAAAAAAGTTTCCAACCCAACGGACGCATCTGCATGTTTCCAGGTTGATCACCCAATTCAGAATCGAAATCCCGCACCGCACAAACCAACCGCCTATGTATAATCATTGCGGTACCGCCAGTTACATACCACGCCCAAAAAAGCACTGTTAGACTTATACGTGATTTCCATACATACTTTCAGGGATTTCTGAAGGATAGAAGGCGAAAAAACGGATCTATCGCAACACAGTTATTTCAAAACTGAATTTCTTCCAGTGATCAGGATCTCATTTATCCAGTTGTTCGTTAGTGACTTGTTCGGATACTGATGGGAATTCATCAAATTTTGTTTTGTTACCAAGTGCGTCTGTGAAGAAAAGAACTTCGATCATTCCGTCTATATCCGTTCGACAGACTGGTTGGTCACTCATAGTCGACTTTTGTTTTTTTCTGTCTTTCCTGAAGCGTTTTCTCTTTTCCTAATGTAAGGCGGCTAAAAATAAGAAAAAAAGGGGTCAACGAAGTCAAGCATGAACAGATGCCTGTGTGAAAGTTGTTTTTGAAGAAGGCGGTTATCAGTTGCCCGTATCGGCGACCCACAGACCCGATGAGTCATCCGAAGCAGGACCCCTTTTTTAAATCCGATTAGAAAATTTTAAAATAAACTTTGGTAACGAAATAAAAATGATTAATTTATTTTTCAAATCTCATAACAATATTTACAAAAAGCATCTACGTAAGTCAATGTTTTTATCCTTAATTTTTGTAAGCATTTTGAGATCATAGGCCGAAGTTAAATGCTAAATGTCAACTGGAAATTGTAAATTGTAGCGGTGGTGGTGAAGCTGGTGGAAGTTTGTTTTACCCAAGAATGACGTATTCAACAGGTGCCGAAGAACGCTTTATTCTGTTATCGGTGGAGTCATCTTCGTAGTTACGCACTAACTGGACACTGAAAAGAGCAAAATGTAACATAAAAATAAGCATTTGTAGCGTCATTAGTCATGTTTGTTAGTGATCAAACATGATAATGAGACATTTTGGGAGTCATTTATCAAATGTGAAAAATAATGTGCGTCATGACATTTGCACAGGGGGTTCCGCGAATGGGGGTAATCGATTTGCACACCCGCGCTAATGAGGTATTGTTGCAAATTGATTATGCGAATTAAAGAAAGTGCGTTCAGAGATGCAGTGTGCTAATTGCAACATAACGTTGAAGAGAAAAGTGACCAAAAATGTTTCAAAAAAGCTTCTTTTGAAAACATTTGAACTTTTTCCAGCGAAAACAAAAAGTTTGCTGATGTAAAGGTTAGTCAGTTATGAGAAAAGCATACCCATCCAAATCCAGTGGCCGAATATTCTGTGAATGCAACTCCGCCAGTGTGACCGTACTTTTCTTAGCCCGAAGCGCATGTTGAAGCCTGCCGATCCTCTCCAGATAATCCTCATCATCTCCATCATCCAGCACCGACATGCTTCCTGGAAGTAGCAATTCCGGCACAAAAGGCGCACCCGAACGGGATCCCGAATTAATAGCTGCCGGCAAGTCCATATCGCTCTGCAAGTGACAGATTTTACATGCATCCATTACGTAAACAAACCTAATTATGGCAACTATATGACTGCTAGACAGTCAAAATATTCCAAATTCGATAAACTTCAAGGAAAAACATCACTTACAGGGTACCCAAAACTTTCGTCGTCAGCTGTTATGATGTAAAAACCATAGGAAATGGTGATGGCAACAGAGAACACGAAAAAATGGGTCTGATTGAGCATGGTTTCTGTTGCTTCGGGGTCTGAAATGCTTCAATGGATGATGTCGGGGGAGATGGAACACGGAGGGCGTGATTTGGCAATTTGGATAACGTGCAATGAGGGGTGAGTGCATAAAGGGCAAGATGGACCGGATTAAATCTTATTTGAAACATGGCAGACGAACTGGGGTCAATTATAGTCATGTGGAAATGAGACATTTTGAACATTTCTACGCAATTCCGGATGTTTGTAATGTATTTATGGTTTGTCGGAGGGTATTAAAGAAATTGGGGGTCGGAATGGGGTGGAATTTTGGCTTTGGAAAGATTTGATCGTGTTTTTCTTGCAAAAATTCAATACATTATCCTAAATAGACCGTTTACACAAAATTTTAGCAACTTTAGTCAACTACCACATCCCACAACAACGACATACCCCATAAAAAGCCAAAAATAGACATCCCCCGATCATAATTACCGTAATTTATAAAACAACCATCATAACGTCACATCGGAAGGCATATGCATTCTGATGAACTAAGCCCGCCCTCTTATTTATATACTTACACGTGTCGCCGCGCCCTTCTGACTCGCCTTGCAAAAAGCTGGCATCGTTTTGCCGATGGAGATGGACCTTCGGAAGCGCGGGGGACACAACATGTTTCAGTCAGTGTTTTACATACGTTTTTAAAGGGGTTTCGGACGTCGAGAGCCATGTCGTAAATTTAAATTCTGGCCCACGCCTTTTTCGGTGCCATCGGAGGACAAAGTGTCGGGCGCAGTTATACCCATCCATCCATCGGCATGTGTCCAGGCCGAAATGAACGAGGAAGCCGACAGCTTCGTGTTGCAATGGCATATACAGCAATAGGCCAAGTAATAGTCAATTTGTGAGGGATAAAATAAAGCGCGACATTCAAGTTGTGAGATGGGATGTCATTGGAAGTGAAGTGGGGTGAAGCGGCTTCTGGCCATTAAACTTTTGTACTTTGGAAAGGAGAGTTTAATGGGATTAAAGAAAAAAAGGGGGTGAAATTGAAGTTTTAAAGGTCAAAAAAGTTGTTTTGGCAAAATTAAAACTGCACTTTTACTTAAGAAGTTTACCCGACGTGTGGGGCAGTCAATTGAGACACTTTAAATACCTGTAAAACTTATATATCCATCTCAAGATCCTATTAATAACGTCAAAACACCTCGAAATAGTACACATTCAAACTTGTACCCGTGAGTACACTGTCCAAAGTGCCCCAATTACTCTATTACCCCACCAAAAGCGCAACAAAATTTAGAAACACGGCAAAGTTCAGCCCTTCAGGCCTTCCACCTGCGTGGGAGCCGCAAACTTGCCCCATTTTGTCATGTAATATTCAAACCTGCGCACTCTGTGACCGAATGTATCTCTCAGCTTACGTATATAAGCCTAAATTTCCAGCCCAAGTATGCAAAGCTCACCTTTTTCGAATCCAATTTTACCGTGACAAGTTGCATACGGAAGGGATTAGACTAATACACCATCTACCACCTTAGCTGAGGGTGGTGGTGGCCTTCTGCATATGGGTTTTGTAGTCCACTACAATCTGTTGCCAATTAAAAGCGTCTTTGCATTCGAATTTTACAACGTTGTGTATCATACATCAGTAGGGTATGATGTACACATTAGTATGCAGCCGTTTTTTACACAAATTGGGATTGAATTAACTTTAGTTGCGTTATCAGTGTGTCATGTCAGGCTGTTTTTAACGATCTTTGTGTAATTTATTGTTTGTCATGCTATACAATTCGTTGGCTTAAAGGTGGGGTCGCCAAAAAACAATACACGGAAGGCAAACTCGTAAAATGCAAAAATGAGATTCAAAACAAAAACAAAACACATTAAAGCTGGGTGAAGTTAATAGTAGACGGCACAATCAGTCAGGTAGACCTGGACGGAGCGGATAAGGCCAATGAGGTAGAAGACGCGGCAATAGGCCTTGATCCAGATGGGCAGCGAGAATCCGAGTTTGACGTTCATGCAGGCACGATTCAAGCAGCAGGCCGTGAAGACGTCGAGGATGAAGACAAAGATGGTAAGGCCCGCGAAAACGATGATCGGGTCGATGACGAAGTAGTCTTGGCGGTTGTTGAATTCTTCATTGAGCTTGGAAACGAGGACTTCGACGGTTTTGGCGAGCTCGCCGGCGCAACGGCGAAGGTCTTCGCTGATTTCGGGGATGTGGCGGTCTTTCGAGAGGGTCATGAGCTTTTCGACGTCCTGAAAGGGTTAATTTGAAAAAACGTCAAAAATCGATATGATATTGATTGGTTATGAATCAAAACTGCTTTGACGAATGGATGTGCGCAAATCGATATCATATCGATTGGTGTCGACCGTCAACATTGAGAACAATGTACCGAAAATCGATTCCACATCGATTGATTACGGGTTCAAAGAGCACAGACAAAATGGCGTCAAAAATCGATATCGTATTGATTGGTTTGGACTGAAGTGACCTTTGATGTCAGCGCACCAAAAATCGATATCGTATCGACTGGTTTCAAAACCAAACAAACAACATTGAAGAAACGGTGCGCAGAAATCAATAATGCATCGATTGGTTTTGAACGTAAGCAAGAGACCCAAAAAGGCGCGCAAAAACCATATGCTCGCTTGGTTTCGAGTGTAAACAATGTGAGAGGCCAACAAATCGTAAAAATAAACTCACAAAGGTCTTCTTCAAAACATTAAACGGCATCTGAGCATAGCACTCTTCCGGCATCAAATTAGTCCGGGGCATCGTTCCTTTCGGCGTGAAATAGTAGACCGCCTGATGGGTACCGATAACCATGAACGTGATCAAAGTAATAAACGCGATGCATCCAAGGA
The DNA here is from genome assembly GCA_000341325.1 of Panagrellus redivivus. NCBI lineage: Eukaryota > Metazoa > Nematoda > Chromadorea > Rhabditida > Panagrolaimidae > Panagrellus > Panagrellus redivivus. The sequence continues at coordinate 47,665 of KB454946.1, forward strand.
TGAACAAGAAAATGGCGCAAATCGGCTTCAAGGAACTTGGCTTCTTTTCGGTATCCTCCGGCATCAGACGGCGCTGCATGCCTCCCTTCATCTCGACGTCGATGACCGGGTACATTGCGGTTACCATGTTAACTGAAAACATAATAACGGTGTGATGAACGGAGTAAAGAGCAAAAAAGTGAAAGTGAAAACAAATCGAATCGGCAATAAAAAACGGAACGGAAAAAGACGCTTTTGCAGGTCCAGAGACTGCTGCGCAGGGGAAGGCGTCAAGGCTATCTATCTGTCGGCGCTATTGGAAACTAACGACGACTCAATGTGGAATGTGGCGATGGGCTCGGCGCGTGGTCGCCCGACTCAGCCGACCGCAACCACAAGATCGAAAATGGCCGATACGATAGATGGATGGTTCGATGTAGGCAGTGCCGTCGGACGCACAAGGGGGCCCGATCTGTGGAAAACAGTCCCTCTGCCGATTGCTAGCAGCGGGGCTGGCAGACGGTGTGCCGACGGCCGCTTCCTTCAATGTTTAGCTTTTCTGTGAATTGATCGAAAGTGCATTCTTCCCAGGCGATCGGTCTGGGTTGTTTGTAGCAGGTGCGCGGCTTGCTTGTGAGAAAAGGGTATCAAATGCCAATGTCAAGGCGTGCCGATGCGGGAAGTTGCGGCGTCCTTTGACGTGTTGTTTATCATTTTATTGAGTAGGCGACTGTATTGAAACCGGTTTTCAGTGAAAATTTTTATACCATATCACTTTACAAGCATAAAGCAAACAGTTAAACATATATACAGAACTTGAAGAATAGTTTCAACCCCTCAAAACTCAGAATCCTCTGCTTTCAACCCCCAAGCGCACCCATTTCTTTGTTTCACAAAATCTGGAAGCACTTGTTTGGGTATGATTGCGCATAGCCGATTAGCCGGAAGACATTCCATGCGATAAGGTCGCACTGCAATGCTGCAATTAGCGATCCGAGGCGCGATATTGCAACTCGTGGCTGTGGTGCATGGTATTGAGTAGGTGGTCATTTTTGGCACTCTGTATAGTTCATGGAGCCGATCTTTACATAGTTTGACTAAATAGGAGTATCCCAGTGTGGGATGAGGAATATCGTGGTTTTTCTTTCTTTCTTCATCGTAATTGACAATTGTTAAGTTTGCTAATGACGACATATCGACAATTTCGGATAGATTGGTCGTTGGACCCCGCTGAAATGGATCTTTTTTTGAAGTCCTGGTTTAGAAAAACTCACAGGGAACGGTGTTTTGTTGTCAAAAAAGTAACTCAAATGTGCCAAATAGCTTTCATTCCTCGGAATGTGCACAAACGGTGTTGCATTTATACTGGGCCAGTGAATCCACGGTGTTTCAGTGAATCTTGGATTGAAGACGGATTTTCCGGCAATGTCATATAAATCAGTCAACTTCATTGAATTGACATTTTCTGTAATGTTGTAATCTTTAATCGTCGTCGCAGTTTTAACATAAGTGTTTCGTCTGTCAAACATGAATGCCGATGCCGTCGGATGAATGTTTTTCCAATAACTGAATTCGTCGTAAATGCTTCTTCCGTGAAGTGGTAGAAACAAATCATCCGGATCGCTGACCATTATGAATTCGGCACTTTCTCGATACCGAAAATAGCAATCTTGAAGCGCGACGACTTGATGCCGCGCTTCTGTGGCCTGGGCTGGGTTGTAGCCGAGTTTTCTGTCTAATGCTTTTCCAAAATTCGGAATATCGAGGCCGCGAAATTCTAGAAGGCCAAGATCAACCATTGGTTGAAGTAGTTTCATAAGGTCGCCGACGACTGATTGGACGTAATGGACTTGGAGATCGACACCCCAGGCAGCATTGAGTTCATGGGTCATCGCGATGGATTCCCATCTTTGCTCGAAAAACATGGGCGCATAGCAGGCTACTATGCCTCGAGGCTTTCTATCCGGCAATTCTAGCGGAATTTCAATCTTTGAAGTTGCATTTACCACTGATAATTCAAATTTGGTCGGGTTTACAACAGTTGGACATATCACAAAATGCGTCATCCAGTAACAATGCTGTGAATTATTAGTCGCTCGACGGACCAGAGCATCTGAATTCAGTGAATCTGTTTCATTATGTGTTATACAGACCCAATCTGTCGAATTTTGTCTATGATCGGCGTGGTAAATCAAGACAGCTGTGTTACCAGAGTAACTAAAACCTTCCCATCATTACTGAAAACTAACTTCAAACTCACAAAACTGAAGTATTATAATAAAAACCCGTCTGAACCACCAAAAGCTCTTCCGCAATTGCCGCAATCTCCACAGGTTTCAACTTTACTTCTTCACCAAGCTCAAAGAAATATAAAGCAACGACAACATAAGTGAAGAAAAGCCACAGCGAACCCAAGACAAACGGTTTTGCCAAGCGTCTGAAACCACTAATCACCAACTGCTGAATCATCTGTCTGTTTTACTACACGTTTAAAAACAAAACATTGAAAGAGCAAAAATAAGTCTTGGAGGGTCAAGTTGATGATCATATCGGATCCTCAAACTAGTGTGAGACTGTCGATAGAATCAGTCAGCATTTTTCTCAACATAATAACTAAGAAACATTTAAGAGCAAAACAACTGGATTGTTTATCTACGAAGAATCAAGTTGGAGCTGATGTGCTTTAGTCTGAGCAGATTCAAGTTGCTTAGGCTGTGATTTTGGTGGCAAATTTCCGGTTGTACGTTTTAAAAAGTGATGCCAGAAAGGTGAAACGTTGGTAAACACTCATTTTAATAGGATCCAAACAACTTCAACCCATATAAAGCACTGATACTTCAAAACAGGTCCTCCTTTACTGTGACCGTCGCCTCCGTCTGGGTTCCCATCACCTCGACGCTTCCCAGGACGTCACGCTTCTTGCCGTCTGAGAACGTCGCCTGTGTTTCGTCCGTGTTCTCGTCCTCTTCCGTGGCTTCATTTTTCGCATCCTGCTTGAGGACCTCGAAGGGTGTGGAAAACGCCATATCGTTGGCACCGTCACGGAACTTTTTCGCGTCCTTCTTCAACATTTCGGGGATCAGGCAGATTGGGTAAGCCTTCCCGAACAGTTCGTTGGTTGGGTGGAGACAGGCCACTTCGGTGAGTCGAATTCGAAGCTTTGCAAAGGCCTTCCGTCGAATTGGTGTCCTGAGCTGCTCGCGGAAGACGACGACCAACAGGGCCGGGACGGACATCTTCGCCAGGATCTTCTCGGTGCCTTTGTTATCCTTGAGCTTGAC
>KB454947.1:5536-37102 GCA_000341325.1 Panagrellus redivivus
TATGGGTTTTTAAAATCATCATCAATATCGAAATCATGGCCAAATTTGTCTCGCGTTTTCAATTTTGTCGCCATTTGGGGGTACCAATTCATCAAAACTGCCCCCAAAGAGCAAACAATATCAAATTTCAAAATGCCACCACAACCCTTACCTGTTGTTTACACAAATATGGCGCAATCATAGCCGGGTCCTGCACCCGAGGCCAGTCAGTTTCTAATCCAACATTTATCGTCGGGCCCTGATCCAATACCGTCGCAAAAGACAGATATCCATTAACAGATATCGTTGTGTAATTGTACAAACCACCATAAAACGGGAAAAATTGATATAAATTGATAGTTTGCCCGGAAGTCAAAAACCCTCCGGCTACTTCGAGGTCGCCATAGGCCGGGCCAAATGGGACTAAATTGACCCCCCAATAAGCGTTATCAATAGACCCAGTGAAGAGACTTCCAGAAACTTGGGGATTTACCCCGGGCTGGACGTTTGGAATTGGCTGGACTACATTGTTTGGTTCGACTACTTGGGCGTGGCTAATTAAAATCACAAATAAGAAATTAAATATACAGAAATAAGTCGATGTGTCGAATACTCGCATAATTTCGCCATCAATTTACCGAAATAGATAATAAAGTCGCAAAAGGTCTGAAAATTCGGTTGTTCAAAGCATAAAGCATAAGACCAAACAACTTCATCTTTGAAATTCGCGATCAAAAAACGTCCATCCACGAAAAATCCGGACAACGCATCCCTGCGCGAGACTGTCATTGCAATGACGGAGTCCACGTCGATGAAAGCGTTCAATGCTCCCACTACACGGGTTCATTTGGTCAACGTCAAATAAAGGTGAAACGGCTTCGAACGCTATCCACGTCCAAGTAGGGGTCATCCCAAAAAGGACAACAGACACAACCACAACCGCTTCGAGCTGTCAGCAGCAGTAGAAAGCATAACACAGGGTCCGAATACGAAAAAATGGAGCCGACGACAATGGACCCTGAGGGGATGACCAATGCAACCATGTTTGCTTTATACAAACATAGCGATGTACCTTTTTTAGTGACCGTCTCGAGTAGCCACCGGTCACTCATGTTCCAACCGGCTGCCTGTTGAGGTATGAACATGCAATGCGAGATGCAACATCATGGGAATGCTGGAGGTAGTGGTCTCGGCGGAAGGGAATCCAATTCTTCTTCGAGGGGATTTGTAGTATGAAGTGGGAATGCAAGCGGCTTTGATATCGATTGTATAACTGTGAAAACGGTTTGATGTTTTAATAACGCAGTTGCAATTGATTAAATGAAAATATTGCATGCTATACATATATGTATTTCTTTCAATACCTTTGGGGTTATCAAATTGATGGTAATTTTATAATCGTGGGTTTACTTCGTGTATGCAAACAATGCAGGATATTATCAAGTGACAACGGACGCAGACTACAGCCTCAATTATGTGATGCTAATAATGACTTTGTTTTTGTAAAACTGCCGTAATAATCGCTTAAAACGGAATAAGTGCACGAAAACAGTGACCCAACTAACCCAAAAAGTTGCATAAAATTCCGGCCCATTTCATGTTATTTTAATTTGTTACGGTAGTTACATTTATTTGACCAATTTGATCTTTGAATTTACAGTTGCCTGTCTGCGTCGGATTGTAATGTATACGATCCTGAGTCAGACAATTACGTTTTTCGAAGATTAAACTTCAGTTTTTTTGATTAACAATAAGCATTATGCTATTTTTAATGCCTACCTGTATTTTTTATGATGCTTAATAGTGCTTGCTAAGAAGGTATAGACAATAAGTATAAAAACCCTTGGCTTATAAACCTACACGGTTCATATTACTTTTGGCACTGTTTTTTTGATGACATGAGTAACGTGTCGGCGGAAAACCATTTACTTGGTCACTTGGAACTCGCAGAATTGTTAGTTTCTTACATCGGTATAGCGTTCAATGTAATCTTATTGTATCTGGTTTGGCGTCATACTGCAGTGAGCGTATCACCGTATAAACCGATCTTGTATCAGAACTGTATTGCCGATATTATTTACGCCGTTTGTGTCATTATAGTGAGACCGGTGAGTTTCAACAAAATTTTACAGTTGATAAATCGTGTATTTTATAGTTGTTGGATACCGAGCACGAAGCAGGATGGCTTTTAATACGACCTCCAATACCGTACGAATCGAAGCTTATCACCATGTTACTAATCATTTGGTATAAAGATTTCACTTTCCTACTGTACGTGACACTTGTCCCAGTCCAGTTTGTGTATCGGTACATTTACATTGTAAAAAATATCAAAATTTCAAAAGCTATGCATTTGGGTATGCTCTGCGCGGCACTTTTTTGCTGTGAACTGGCTTCCATTTCATGCTACATGATTGTTAATCATTCTGAAGAATACGTCAACAATAGTGTACAAGTTTTGATGACTGATCCAGCTTACCAAAATTTAACGAATGTGCACATCATTGCTACAACCGTTCGCAATCCGTGGTTAACTATACACATAATAACAAACTGCACGATTCTTATTATTTGCGCTTTTATCATTTTTTTCACAAGCTATGCTGTCTGGAAGAAAACACGGACTCTTTTTTCTAATGCGGCACGTGAAGCTCATGCCCAAATGACTAAACTTATGTTTCTTCAACTTGCATTACCGTCGTTGTTGTGTTTTATGCCTGTTTGCTATTTTGTTTTCAAACATTACCTTTGCACGGAACCATCATTGATTCCAAAATTGATTTTACAACATTTTTCAATTTTTCTAGTTGCTAATGCCATTATTGCTGTTTGGTTTATGAAAAGCTATCGCAGATATTTTTTGTCAACGATTCGATGTATATTTAGTAACAAGTGTCAAAAGTTGTAAATAAACTCTCCGCGCCATGGCGTTTTGGGAGATCAACGAAATTATTGCTTTACTTAAAAAAAAGTAATCTTTGAACACATAGATTTCTGTATCAGTTGTAATGTTTACTACCCTGACGGTGACTCCTTCTCTTTTTACAAGTATGTGTTTTAACAGAGGTGATACGTTTTACGATGAAACAGGAGCATTGTTAGCAGGTGTGCACTTTTTAGAAAGTATAAAAGTGGCTTCTGACATGGTAACCACAACTTAGACAAAGCCTAAAGTCTCATTCTTAGCACTTTTTGTACTACTGTAAGGTCGGTCTTTTCAATATCTTCAACCATGTCGGAAGAAAAAGCCTTACTTGACCACTTAGAATTTGCCGAAGTGTTAGTTTCCTACATCGCGCTTCCACTTAACGCACTTTTATTTTTCCTGATTCGGCGCTACACTGCATTATTTGTATTACGGTATAAGCCGGTCTTGTATCAAAGTTGTATTTTTAATGTCTTTCATGCAATCGGTGTGATCGTAGTGAGACCGGTAAGTTTTGCTCACAATATTGAATCCGATTATTCTGTATCTCACAGCTGCTCGACATCCAACAAGGAACTTTGTGTTTCTTAATCCGAACACCAATACCGTACGAATCTAACTTTGTGACAACGCTTCTAGCCATCTGGTATGACACCTTTGGCGTGTTCCTATACATTGCACTTGTCATATTCCAGTTCATGTATCGGATTTTCATAGTTTACGGTGTTCGTATAACAAAACTTAAGCTGTTAATTATTATATATCCGGTAATCGTTTTTTGTGGACTGAATCTTATTTGGACTTCCCTACTTGCCTATCGTTTTAATAATAGTAACGTCACCGAGAGTATGCAAATTTTGATGACAGATCCGGCCTATCAAAATTTGACAAACATTCACATTCTCCCTATCAGTATCGAATTAGACTGGATTCTGGTACACATAATAACGTTTTGCATGGTTTTTATCATGTGCGTATTCGTCGTTATTAGAACCAGTTCTAATGTCCGGAAGAAAACACGGAAGATTGTTTCCCCTGTGCCACTTAGTGCTCATGCCCAGATGACTAGAATTCTTTTTCTTCAACTTGTATTACCTACGCTTTTGTGTTTAACGCCTGTTTGTTATTTTATTGTCAAAGCTTTCGTTCATACCGACCCCTCATTGATTATGAATTTGATGTTGCCTGTATTTTCATTGTTTCCAATCGTTAACGCCTTGATTACTATGTGTTGCATGAAAAGCTATCGAGACTACTTTTGGGTAAAGTTTCGATATGTTTTATACTTAATTTAACTTTTTGTAACAGTTGTCAAATGTTGTAAAGAAACCGAATATGTAGACTTCCTTTTCAAACAGCATTTATCACAGGTAACAAACCAACGGTTAAACAATAACTTAACAAAAAAAGGTGTTTTTCAAATCAACAGTTAACAAAATGCAGAACATCAGGCCATCCTTGAAACCCCGGAATTACCCCTCGTCAATCCTGAAGCGGGTAACATTGTTCTGCACATATTTAGCACGGCACATCTTAGCATGTCGGGAACGCATGTCAATTCGGTTAAACAATCGCCCACAAAGCTCGCAGCCATACGGTTTCTCACCGGTATGGGTTCGGTGATGGGTGTTGAGGTGATCGCTTCGGCCGAAGTACCGTAAGCAGACTTCGCACTGAAATGTTTGGTAGAGCTTGGTTGTCATAAAGTGTGAAATTATATATTTCAATGATAAAACAACGTACTTGATAAGGTTTTGTGGCCATGTGAACATTACGTTTGTGACGTGATAGCTCATCCGATCGACTAAAGCGTCGATCGCAACCTTCATACGGGCATTCGTAACGTCGGAGTTCACGATCACGCTCAGCTCTGATGTCACGTTTTTCCTTGGCACTCAGCTTCTTTGTGTTGTTCGGAGGGCTGCTCTCTGAGTTTGCAGAGTGGCGAGAAAGCAAATAGGCTGTAAAATTGTCATAAGGCATCCAAAGCATGTCAAATGAGCTTACCACGGTTGACGTACTGTTGTAAAAGCAGATTTTCCTTGTAATCCTCATCGGAAGGCTCCAGCTTTGGAAGTATTGGCACAGTAGTCGTTTTTACAGCCGTTGGCAGTTCAGGTGCAACTTCAACGCTTTCCAAGTTGGCAGGTCCACCCTAAAACAGTTGTAAACCACTAACTGCCATCGTTCACATCTGACATGAAAGGCTTACATCAAAACCACTCACGGGTTCCAGATGAATTTGCGGCAATTCCTTCGACATCCATGAGGTTATGAAGTTTTCGACTAGAGGGGATACTTTAAAGATGGCTGGATTCAGACCTGCAATATAACACAGATAACGAATGCACGGTAACGTAATGCATCAAGAGTGCTAACCTGTTGTCATAATGGAATTAATAAGTACGCATGGATAGCGGATACCTTAAACGCACCAGATTTATGAGTGAGGCCGATGTAGCAGCCTGGAAGCTAACGCTGAAATGAATGAATACAATTAGCCGTTCGCATGGGCAGGCATTATGTCACAGAAGGAGATGGGATTGAGACATCAAAAGGGAAAAACACGGACACGGGTATTGCAACTCAAAAAAATAAAAAGTACTCGAAACGTAAACTTCATATTTCACAGTTTCTGTTACTTATTTTTCACAAATTCAACCAAAATTGTACCTCCACCTTAGGTAGAATACACTGTTCGCACAGAGAGGCACAATTGACGAACATCGGCACGGAAAAGACAGCGTTGATAACGTTATTCGTTAATGATAACAGAAATCAGACAAGGTTTTGGGAAACGAAGTGCGTGGGCTCACTTTGTCATTGGACACACAACGCCAAGGGGGTGCGTCGTTTTCGGTTGTCAGTTTCAAAGTTGTGCCCAGCTTTTATGATCAAAAAGTCTCAGTTCGAAGGGAAATATAGAAAGGGGATAAAAACAAGATGGGTGGGACCTTTCAAACTTTAAAAAAAAACTTTTAAACTTAAGAAATAATTTAAAAGATAAAATAGAAAAACTAAAACTAAAGAAAAACCTAAAATTAAAAAAAACATTAAAATAGAAAATCATTTCTACAGCTCTAATCTACTGACGAGTTCTATGGTTATGTCAAATATTTGTCAGTTTGAACGTGGTGCTCACCTCAGCTTTTATGATCTTAATATAAGTGAAGAAACACGTGTTTGCCTTAAAAAACGCGTATCCAGACAGGTGTAATTGCTGAACATTCCTGTCAGCATGACGCTCCACAAACTTCAGTTTCCAACTTTTTAAAGAACAGCCCGTCAAGCGTGTTTTGTACCTGTTCAGTAACAGTTTCAATGTACTACGCTGATCTTATGCGCAATGAAACCCTAGACAGTATCTATCACCCAACTCTTACTTTGGTTGAAAACAGATTGTTTGACGTTATGTTTCCGTTCAGCATTATCATGTTCATCTTCACACTATACGTGGTGGCAACAAAAAGCACCGTGTCAATGCGGCATTACAAACACATTCTAATATTTGAGATATTCAGCAGTTATTCATTCGATATTGTCTGGTTTCTGTGGAGACCAAATCTATTGTGGCCAATGAGGGCTGCCATTTTGACAGGGCCCATGGGCAACATAACTCCGTACACATTTCAAATATTGTATGGCGCGTTTTTATTTGATGTCTCGACAGTTGCGACGTCTCAAATTATTCAGTTTGTATTTCGGGTCTCGACGACACTGCAGTCTGAAAATTTGTTGAGAAAAGTGATGACGACGAAGCTGTCTTACATGTACGCCTGCAGTTTGGCGATTTTCGCATTTTTCATTGTAATGCTTATGAGTAGGATTTCATTTAATTTCGGTAAATCTGGAACTTTTGTATTTTTAGGCCCAGTATTTTTGAATATTATCGATCCGAAAGAGTCACAACGCCTATTCATTGAGGATTTCCCACCGCTCCAAAAATTAGTCGATGAATACCCGAATCTCTCCGGCTATCATCCAGAACTGACTAACATTAGCCTTGAATTACTTCTCGATGCGGGGATGGTTTTAATTTTAATGGTTCCTGTTTTTGCGTTTTTGGGAGTGATGTTGTTCGTTCACAGAATGAAACTTATGCGTGTGCTGGAATCGAAGAAAACTTATGAAATGCATGTCATGTTACTCCAGTAAGTCAAACAAACGTACCTAACAACTTATTTTGGTTTTATAAAGCCTTATTAGCCCAATACATCTGCGTGTTTTTCCTAATTTTGTTACCCTTCGGCATGTTTTGCTTCTGTTCCAAATTCGAAGTCATTTGGGGAAGCTATCTAGCGTCATTGTCGATGTTAATCGTATCATTCCACGGTGTGGCCAACTCCTTTTGTATATTGTGGTTCATTTTACCATACAGAGTTTATATTTTCCGTTTGTTGAGGTGTTCCAAACAGAAATCGACGCAAATAGGACCGGCATCTCGACTGAGCAGACGGGACAGATCGAGTCTACGGACGAGTTCTATGGTTATGTCAAATATGTGAATGCTCAGTGTGTTTTGTTTTAAGTAAAAGTTAGCATAGATTAACATTACGCGGTATAGCCATATGGTTTTGTTTTTTAAATAAATACAGTAAAAGGAAGACAGACAGCTGTGAAAGTTTTTCACATGGTCATCTGAATTTAATATCACATAAATGCACAAAGTTGTTGTGCCAGTATCGTTTTGTTGTTGAACTGTTACTGTGCATTTGGAAATTGATTTATTTGTTCGAAACACTTGGGAGAATTTACCGAAGATTTCTCCCGTGATCTCTCGAGAGAAATTTGGCTTTGCATACTTAATCAAATGGTACAATGTTTGTTTTTTAGAATTCCACATAGCTAAGAACATGTTTGCTTGCAAATAGACACGTTAGTAGACAGGTGTCTGCTAAAGTGCTTATTTCACTTATATTGTAGACAGCATGACGCTCTATAAACTTTAGTTTCCGAGATTACTTTCAAAAGAACAACCTGTCAATACCCTTGAATTTTGCGTCATTTCTGTATTAAAAACGCTGATATTTCAATGTCATACGCTGCTCTTATGCGTAATGAAACCCTAGACAGTATCTATCACCCGACTCTTACGTTGATTGAACATCGAATGTTTGACGTTCTATTTCCATTTAGCATTGTAATGTTTATCTTCACAACATACGTGGTGGCAACAAAAAGCACTGTGTCTATGCGGCATTACAAACACATTTTGATTTTTGAGATATTCAGCAGTTATTCGTTCGACATTGTATATGCCCTATGGCGACCGAACCTCTTGTGGCCAATGAGAGCCGGCATTTTGACTGGAGTTATGGGCAACATATCTCCTTACACATTTCAAATATTGTATGGATCATTCTTATTCGATGTTTCGACTGTTGCAACATCTCAAATCATTCAGTTTGTTTTTCGGGTTTCGACAACATTGCAATCTGACAATTTGTTGCGAAAAGTCATGACAACAAAACTGTCTTACATGTACGCTTGCGGATTGGCAATTTTACTGTTTTTCGGTACAATGTTTATGAGTACGGTGCCTTTTTATAAACACTGTTTAGAACGTCGATTTCAGGTCCTGTATTTTTAAACATCATTGATCCGAAAGAGTCGCAGCGCCTATTTATTGAAGATTTTCCGCCACTCCAACAATTAGTCAATGAGTACCCGAATCTCTCAGGCTATCACCCAAAACTGACTAACATTAGCCTTGAATTGCTCCTCGATGCTGGGTTATTTTTTATTTTGATGGTTCCCGTTTTTGCATTTTTGGGAGTGATGTTGTTCGTCCACAGAATGAAACTCATGCGTGTACTGGAATCAAAGAAAACTTATGAAATGCATGTCATGTTACTCAAGTAAGTCAAATAAGTTTATTTCCCATCTTACTATTGCTTTGCAGAGCCTTATTAGCCCAATACATCTGCGTGTTTTTCCTCATTTTGCTTCCATTTGGCATGTTTTGCTTCTGTTCCAAGTTCCAAGTCATTTGGGGCAGCTATTTGGCTTCACTATCGATGTTAATTGTATCATTTCATGGCGTCACCAACTCATTTTGTATATTGTGGTTCATTTTACCATATAGAGTTTACACTTTACGTTTGTTGAGATGCTCAAGGCAGGCATCAGCGCAAATAGGGCCGACATCTCGACTGAGCGGGTGGAACAGATCGAGTTTGCGGTCTAGTTCTAGCATGGTTATTTCAAACATTTGAACGCATATTTTATGTAAACTGTGAGCACTGTCTATAAGTATAAGTTAAAGTTATGAGGACTAAACAGGTGGTTTGGGTTTGAAATCCATATGAAATAAATACAGTTACAGGAAGGCAGACACCTGTGGCCGTTTTTCACATCAAGCACGAATTTGATGTGCTTGATGTGTTAAGGAAAATACCAAAAGTTTAAAGTTAAATACGGATTTAATTTTTCTCAATTTTATTAAAACTTTTTTATAAATCAGTTCTGGTAGGGTGTAACAAGTAAACACATAAGTAAATTAAATACTTTCTGGAAGGTAGTAAGAAGCGGCTTACCACGGAATGTCTTTTTCGTAACGCATAATAATACAATAAAAACCTGGGACGACTCGTCCGAAAGATACAGATGAGAGATATGAGCAATTGTGTGACCCTCCCATTGCGCGGCACAGGACGTTGTTGTTAAGTTAGGAAACAAAAATTAAAATAAACTTCTAATTATTTCAATATTGACGGTAGTAGGATGGGGGCGGCATTCGGTGTTCACCACCGAGGGTGTAGTAGCCGGATTCTTGGGGATAGCTAACATAGGGGGAACCGCTGATGGCCGAAAGACGGGATTGTGGTCGGGAAGCGCCTGCGATACCGCCGGGGCCGCCGATGGCGCCACCATTGCCAGCGACGGGTGTCACTGTGGATTCTTGGTGGTGGGACGGAGCGTCTTTGCTGGCGACCTTGGTGTACCACTCTTGATAGGTGGCTTCACCGATGCCTTTGGGCGTTTCCTCGGGATGGGAACGCGCAGGGGCAGGGCTCCGTGGGGATGAGGCATCATTCGAGGATGCAGGGCCACGCTTCAGGGTGCCATTGGTGGCTTTGACGTCGTAGATGGGCTCGGCGAAATAATAGGGCTTGTGCATCGGGGAGCCGAAGGAGAGGGGTTCAGCGGGCTGCAATTGTGATTGTTAAGGTTGGAATCTTTTTATTTTGTGAAAAAATTAAAAAAAATGCTATTTTTTCCACAAAAATGCGCGCAACATGCAAGTAAGCTGCACGCAATGTGCAGTTTTGCTGCGTGCAACATGCGCGTTTCCTGCGTGCAAGGTGCCGTCAAATTTTGCAAAAAAACGCTTTCTTTTAGTTTTTAGCTTTTTCTAAGATTCAAAGTACTCACATAAGTCTTGCTCTTCCTCCTGCGGAAAGTCCAGCAGCACATGCACAACAAAACAGCAATAAGGAACGCAACGGCGCCAATAAGGATGATCCAGTTAAGAATCGACTTCAATTGAGCTTCTTCATCCTTTTGAGGGCCTGAAAAACAACAAACACAACTCCAAACCGACGAAATACTCCAAAAAAACTCACGATCATGATTCTCCTTGAGCATCAACTCCTTCGGGTCAACATCGAGTTCTCCAACACGGCCTTCCGAAGCCAATGTCTTCAAATATTCTTCAACTTCCTTGGCGGACGGCGAGTTAGCGCCATCGAATTCCAATCGGACAAGTGACTTGACCTTATCCTTAGCGAACTTCAGAACATCGATTTTCTTGAAAGTCTCCGGGTATTTGTCTGACAACAAGGCACCAAGCTGGTCAGTGATGGTCTTAGACAGCTTCTTGGATTCGGGCGAGCTCAAATCATCAAAAGCATCAGCATATTTGAGGTTGTTGAACCGCAAAACTGCGTCATAGAGGAAATGCGTGGGTGGCTTGAGTGGTGGGACGGATACCTTGCCGCCAGCAGTCTTGACGACGGGTTTCTCTTCGGCAATCGGGAGGACTGTCTTCCGGGTGACTGTTTCCTGGACAACAGGGGCTGATGGCGTGGCTGGGAGCGCTTCCTTGGCGCCACAACGGCCGAGACAGACGCGGGAGCCACTGCTGATGGGCGTATCTGTGTGTTTGCGGATTTCGGAAGAGCCGCCTTCGAGCGGGCCACCGGTCTGCATGAACAGGAAGAATTGGCACTCGCCAAGGTTGAGGTCATTGGCTTCATCGGTAGTGGAAAGGCTTCTGGAGAAGTTAGCGAAGACTTCACCGTTGAGGTATTGCGTCGAAACACCAAAGACGTCTTGTCTTTCATCGATTGATGGACGGCCGTAACTGGGGGACCATTGATCGGTGACGGTAACAGATGAGTCAGGCAGAACCGATACAATGATAGCGTCGGCGTTCATCATGCCGCCCTCTGAAGAGAAGCCGACACCGCTCCAGCTGGAGGGCTCGATCTTGGTCCACAGCTGGAAGTGCACGTTGGCACCATCCGTCTGCCAAGACAACGCGTAAGTACAATCGTTGAGGCAGCGCGGCGGGAAGACGAAGCTACCATGGCAGATGGTGCTTTCGGAATCTGAAGTGGCTTCTTGGATGGCGTGGTTGTGGTTGTGTTGGATCTGGGTGAAGGGTTCTTCCTCGTTGTCTTCCTTGGTAGCGGGGGCGTCAGTGTGCTCGCCACTGTCTTCCTCGTCGATGAAGTTGGTCTCGGTCGTTGGCGGAGCACGGGGAGGCACTGGAGTGAACGAGGATTCGCTGGATTTGACGGGGGTCGGCGTGGATTCGGAAGTTTCGGGGGACTCAAGAGGAATGATGTCCTTCGGGGGATCGCGGCCGATGCCTTTAGGAGATTCGAGTTCGTGGATGTTTTCGCTGATTTGGAAGATGTTTTCGTCAGAGGAAGGCTCAGAGGTCGTGGTTGACGGTTCGGAGATGGCCGAGGTGGTGGCTTCAGCAGACTTTTCAGCGGTAGTAGGGGGCTCAGATTCAGTGGGGATGGTTTCGGCAGACTTGACGGAAGTGGTGGCCTCGGCGGACTTCTGGGAGGTTGTCGCTTCCGCAGACTTTTGCGATGTTGTTGCTTCAGCAGACTTCTGGGAAGTGGTAGCTTCAGCAGATTTGAGCGAAGTGGTAGCCTCCGCAGACTTCTGACCCGTCGTAGCCTCAGCAGACTTCTCCAAGGTCGTCGCTTCAGCGGACTTTTCTTTCGTCGTAGCCTCAGCGCTCTTTTCAGATGCCGTTGTAGCCTCAGCCGACTTCGCCAATGTAACTTCAGCCGACTTTTCGCCAGTCGTCGTCGCTTCAACCGACTTGCCGCTCTTTGTGGTGACCTCAGCCGACTTGGCAGGGGTCGTCGCCGCCGGGATAGCATCCTCATCAGCTTCACTGCTCAAATCGGCAATGACAGGCTTGACTCCATCTCGGAAGAAGTCCAACATGTAGCTTTCAACATTGGCAGCTCCAGAGAATCTCACTTGGCTCTCGCCTTCGGGACCATTAGCCCAGTAAACTTGGGTGTTTCCTGGCGCGAAATCGTGATCAGCCACATCGGCGCCACGCAGGCGGCGCTTCAAAAGAACCGTAGCAGTGCCGTTGGATTCGCTGGCACTGATTTCAGTGAAGGATTGGCTGCCACCGAAGAACTCATCAGGCTCGAGACCGTATTTGGAATGGGCAAAAGCATCGACCACACGGGCACTACCTCCGGGCAAGACCTTGATAACAGCGACATCAGAGCAGGCGAAGGGATCCATCGTGACGTCATATTTGGCCTTGCCAGTCAACTCAGCGATGGAAATCTGACCAATTCGAGCAATATCCGGAAGACCGACAAGAGCCTTCGAAGAATCAGAAGGCCGATCGATGAACGGATCCGGAACTGCTTGCCGGCGGGTACGGACACGGTGAGGGATGTCAGCGATCATGTTATCATGTTCGTCGCAGATGCAAATCTTTGTCTTTGAAACCTTAGGCTCCTTCAAATCGTGGTAACCGATAGGGGTCTTCGGATTCTGGAAATCCTGAGATTTGCGTGCCAAGACACGGCCGCCACCGACGGGGAACAAGAAGTAGTAGCACTTGTCGAGCGGGAAATCGGTAACCTTGTCGTTCGTCGTAATCTTTCGCGTGAACCAGATGGTCTGATAGTCGTCATCAATGTTGCCGCCGATGTCGTAGATATCCTGTCGGTCAGCGGGGTCAATGGCTGGCAGTTGTCGGCCGTAAGCAAAGCGGTCAACGACGTAGGCCTTCGTGTTGTAGACCCAGCCGGTGTAGACATCGCTGTTTGTCATGGCACCATCGCGGGAGATGCCGATACCGGTCCAGCGACCGATTCCGCGGGATTTGATTTCGAAAGTGATTTCATCGAGACTGCTGTTGTAGTCCCAACGAGCAATATATTCGCAAGTTTCGCCTTCACAGTTCTCAGGGAAGCGGTATTCATTCATGCAAGTGCCAGGAAGTTCGAGCTCTTCTTCCGGGAGGGCTTCTGTTTCACAGCCACGGAAGCACACTGGGTCGGGGGAGACGAGTGGGGTCGAAACATGGGGCAGGACGGCTCCATTGGAACCGAGTTTGCCACCGCTGACTGGGAACAGGAAGTGGTAGCAGTTGTCATCAGTGAATTGGGCGTCAGTGCCGTTGTCACCAGTGACACGCTTTCGGGCAAATTGAGCATGAAGGAAGCCGTTGTTATGGGTTCCGATGGTTGTTGGGGTGTAGACATTCTTGATGGCATCCTCTTTCGGGGCAGAATACCCGTCAGAAGACATATCATGCAGACTGAGCACACCACCGTGAGATTTGACGATGATAAAATCGGCATCCTTCATCGTGCCAGTCTTCGAGAATCCGACACCGCTCCACATGTTGGAGTTGATCCGAGTGATGAGTGAGAATTGGATTTCGTCATCAGCTTCTTCGTAGTTCCATGTGAGTCTGTAGTCGCATTCTGACTTGCAGTTGCGTGGCCATCTCCATTCACCAAAGCAGACATCGCCGACGACCTCATTGATGCCTTCTTCAAGGGGCACCGGCTCCGGATCGACAGTAGTAGTTGTAGGCTTGGGTGTCGTGGATTGCTTTCCGGGTTTGCCATTCTTCGGCGCGGTGGTTGGCTTCGTCTTTTCAAGGACTTCATCGATGGTAGTTTTCGGGGCTGCCGTCTGAAGGCCAGAAGCATCCAGCGGGCAGTCACCCCAATAGAC
Organism: Panagrellus redivivus; assembly: GCA_000341325.1. NCBI lineage: Eukaryota > Metazoa > Nematoda > Chromadorea > Rhabditida > Panagrolaimidae > Panagrellus > Panagrellus redivivus. Next base: position 19,626 of record KB454947.1, read on the forward strand.
GCATTCCTTGCCATTGCGGGCGAAGCCTTGTTCACAGGCACAGGCTGGTTTACCGCATTCGTTGCATTCATCGCGGACGAAGATGGTGAAACAGTCGGCTTCACAGATGCGACCGCATTCGTTAAGGGTTTCGTTGGCGCCGCAGACTGAGGGGGTGGCATCGACGGTAGCGATGGTAGTGGGGACAGGTGCTGGAGTGGACTTGGACTTGGCCTGTTTGGAAGATTGGGTTTCCGGGGCGAGAACACGTTGTTCTAGGTCTGGAAATTGGTTATTAGAAGAAGTCAGATGCCATTTTGGGATAAACTTACTAGGACAATTGCTCCAGAAAATGCATTCCCCATTGTGTCGGACGTAGTTATCAGCGCATGTGCAGGCTTGTTGGGCACATTTGTGGGTGCAGGGGGTCTACAACGGCATTTTTTAATCGAGAAAATGCAAATTTCAAACTTACAGTATCATACATAGTGTCGCAAGACGGCTCACAAGCGGTACCACACTTGGCCCAGGTCTCGTTCTTGGCACATTCGACAGCAACCTCTTCCTGGCAAACATTGAAGGGGACGCATTCGTTCTTGCTGTTTCCACTTCGGACAAAACCTTCAGCGCAGATGCACCGAGGAGCGCCACAGGCACGCGGACAGTTGGGAATGGATTCCGGGAAGCTGGTCCAGTCGCACGAGGCTTCACATTCACGGGAGTACTCGGGGCATTTGCTGAAGACTTCGTTTTCGCCGCAGCTTCCTGAAAGGCCATTTTTAAAGATACAGAAGCCTGGAAGACAAAAACGAACCCTTGCCGGCGCTGATCTTCTGAATCTTAATCTTGTCAAAGCCATCAAGTGAATTTCCCTGTTGGGAATCGATTTTGAGGCGTCGCTTTTCGGCATTGGGCTCTAGCCAGGGGCACTTCAGCAGAGAGCTAGTGGGTCGGAGACCCAAGACCGTCCAGGTGTTGGTTGGGACCTTCAAGACGAGTTCCACATCGTCTTTGTTGACGCGCCAGAAAAGCTGATTCTTGGAATTGTTGGTTGAGTTGACGGTGGAAAAGTCACGGAGATCGACTTGAGCCGGAGAAAGGGACGATTCACGGGCACAGGCAGGGCCGAAGTAGCCTTCTAGACAGTAGCAACTGCCAGAGACACAGGTGCCTTGGCCGCATTGTTCATCGGAAGCACATTCACGGGTGCATTCTTCGCCTTCGCATTTGGCGGCGACAGACGTTTGGGGGGTCGCTGAAAAAGCCATTTGAGATGCTTCAAGCTAGCTAAGATGTGTCTTACTTTCAGTGACTTCAACATCAGCGCAACTGAGCAGCTGTTCCTGATCATCGCGCGTCGTTTGGACCAGCCTCAAAACGCATTCCTTGCATTCCGTCAATGGCACTGTGACCTTAGCCTTTGAAAGGCCATTTGTTTCGAAGGCTGCAGCCTTGGTAGAATCAGCAATGGTAGCAATGAGCTCATAATTGGAATTCAACAGCTCCAAACGATAGCTACCCTGGACGGCTGTAGGGTTGAACCAGACGAATTCGAGATCGCCTCCGGCTTTGAGGTAGTTTTTGGGATCTAAAAGTGCCAAATTACAGTTTCTTGGTTATGTATTTGCTTTTTCGATTCCAAAATGCTCCCCCGTCTAAGACAATGCATAAACTTTCAACGGACTTCGCAGTTTGTTCGCCTTTGCGGCCATCACCCCTGAATGACCTGTTTTTCGCGCAACACTGACCGCAAGACATTGACCATCACGACTGACAGTTCGAAATTGAACAAATTTGCGTGAAAGTTAATTAGGTCTCGGTCCTGTCAAATCGTGGTACATTAAATTTTTGTAATTTTGAAGACTTGAAAGATTCAAAATCGGCGCCGTTTAAGGGATTTTTCAAATCCGCATCGTAAACGGATTTTCTCTGCCTCATTTTGTCCCTCCTTTGTTTCACCCGCCAATTTCCAGCTGTATACGGTGTTCTCCTCGATTTTCAGGGGGTTACAATGTGTTACAATTTATGGGAGATCGCAATTACTCGGACACCGGCACTGGCACTTGTTGCGCATTGTCGTTCGTCACTGACACAATATCCAAAGTCTCCTGCTGACTGACACTGACCAAGAAGGGCCCGAGGCAAGAAGGCAGCCGGCAACTTGTAAGACGACCAAAAAAACGAAACGATGCAAGACGCCGTGTACAGTGAAGGTCATGGTGCCCCTCGCGGCGGGTGCCTTTTCGCACTAGATCAAGGTCGGCCTGTGACCCAGTAATAGCGCCCCCGGCGTTCTGGGATGTAATGTGAGGGGGAATGTGAGAATTTGTTCGAAAGGGTTTAGTTTTTATCAGTAATTAGAGCTGGACTTTCGATTTGGGGACAAAAAATCGATACTGACTAGCTACAGTATACCAATTAAATTTCAAATTGGCATACTGTAGTTGACAAATCGCATTTTCATGGCATAAATTACTATCAAATTAGCTGAGAACGCAATTTGTTATGCAATTCATTGTTTTTGAACTTCCAAAGTCCTTGAAAATGAGGGTGGAAGACACTTTTCAAGGACTCATATGACGCCTTTTCACTACCCTTAAAAAAGCGCGCGGAAATCAACGAGGATTGAAAAACATAAACATGGAAACACATGAGTGCGTTTTGAAACAAATTTGAAAAATAACAAAACATGCTTCAGTGATTTTTGTTGTGAAAAAGAAAGACAAACAATTTTAACTATAGACCTAATTACGAATATAAAATGAATTACAAAAAAGTGTAAACAAAACTCACCCTCAGGCAATTTATTGGTAGGACAAGGTGCCTCAGCATTCCTGTGCACATTGAATCCTCGTTCTGATGTTCTTGCCAATGGCTGGACAAGTCTGACATGGGTGCCGGCATCTGCGGTGTTGGCGATGCCGACGCTGGCAAGGGCCAGGCAGACGGCCAAGGCCGTGGACCAGTTTGGCATGGACACGCTGAATTGATAGGGTTTAGAGATTGAAAGTGTTGATCGAAAGAAGGTGGAAGCAATTTGTCAACTTTCTCGAAACATTAAATGGCAAATCGGGGGCAGTGGGAACAAAAGCGAAGCCACGCCACGTAACGTAACTATCAATTTCCTGAAAGACAAAGCCGTCTTCCTTTTCGTGATCAACACAAAAAAAGGGAAAGGTCGGGTCAGAGACCCCATTGATGATGATGTGCCTACAGGCGGAGACGGTGGCTGGGCTGGGGTTCGACAGTTTCTGGGAGGTGTCGGCCTGCGCGATGGGTGCCGAAGGTCATGCAGGAGAGATACGATCACAACGAGGAGCAGGCAGGGGCACGATCCGAATGAAGACGGGTGTACGGACTTCTTTATAGTTGTCGGGAGGTTGACTTTGGCGGTGGTTGGTTCGTACAGAAGATCCGATAGAAACATTGGTATCGTTTTTGCGGGACTTGCGCCGGAAGGGTGGCACTGGGAAGCCAATTATCGGTCGTGGGAGGGGTGTTAATGGCAGGAGGGGTTGATCTGGCGGCGATCTGGGCCTTGGTGGCGCCTTTGCTCAGGCTTTTGGGTTAATAAAATGTGTAACTGTGAAAATTTGGAACCAAAAAACGCCTCAAAAGTTGCAAAAACAGTCTCAAAAAGAAAGAAGACCGCCATAAAAACCACTTTTTACCAATTTCAATACCCCTTGAACATCCTGGAGCCACTTTACCTTTTAAGAATCACTTCTTCTCCAGGTTAGTGGTTCCACTTCGACATCCAGAACAGTGTCGCACGCAAAACATCCATCTCGAAGACGCAATGACGCAAGCAAAATGCAACTTCCGAAAACCGCCAATGGCATGAGTCAACCGCAATCCTTCCCCCTTGCGATCTGTCACCAGTAAAAACCCCGCCGGATGACAACATGGGTCTTAAGACTGAGCCGCCGAAAACTGCGCCCCCGGTGTGCACTTCCCCGGAGGCACATCGCAAAAGACCATCCGATCCCTCCCATCCCATCTCATCGGATCACACCAATGGACCCAGTTTTGTGGCATTGGCGCCCGTCTCATGAAGGATGACACATAACAGCACCCTTGAAAAGTTACAAAAAAAAGATTAGGCACGATGTGCCTTCTGGCTAGGTGGATGTAAGACAAGTTTGCGCAGGTCCGCAGGCAAAACCAACAAATGGCAGTTTACAGAGTCATGTTTAGGGGGAGAATGGGGAAGGAATGAAAATTCATAGGTGTTTTCGAACGAACTTCGAAGAAATTGACATCAGGTTTGCCGAAGGGGGTTTCCTGTTCACTGCCTTCGCATTCGGCAAACCTAATAATTGCATTGGTAACGCGAGTCAATTTTCAGGTTCTTTTTTTGGTTCACTTTCACTTGCTTGATTTTCATACTTATTGCTCGATGACAATTCAATTTCGCGAAGTGAGCGAATAAAAAATCAAAGTTCGAAACACGGATTCAGGAAAGGATACAGTGAAGAAAGAGCATGCGTGACACCACTAATGACTCATGTAAGTTGAAAAGTTGAAAGTGAGTAATTTGAGTTATCGGATTTGCTTAATGGATTTCGGTAAAAGTGAAAGTGAATCGGATCCATAGAGGATGGAGTTATTTTTTGATCCGAATGAAAACTTTAGTTCGAAAAAAGTTGTTGTTTCAGGTGCGAATTGCGAATTGCGAAAACAAGTGAAACGTGCGCAAACCATTAGACCATACATAAACCTGGAAGGCATACTTTGCATAAATTAGCCAAGTTTTGTGAATCCGAAAGGTTGAACGTGTTCGTAGCGCATGGAAGAAGGTCTTGGTGGGATGTAAGGGGATGTAAGACACATCGGATGCTGGAAGCAAATACACATAAAAATTGAGGTCACCTTTTGCTTTGGCTGCTTTTTTTCGATTAGCTGAGAAATGACGGATTTACAGCGATTTTGGATGTATTGGGGGAGATCGCGGCGGGCTATGATGTTTTATTTAATGATGGGAATGGAAAAATTGCAATATTTTGATGGCAGGTTACAGGGAAAACTGTTTCAAATCTGATTTTGAGGATCGAAAAAAACAAAGATGCTTTCAAATTTAAACCAGGAACGCAAATTTCATCACTTTTCGAAGCGTAAAAGACAGATTTGTTTGTTTACGGATGTAAAAAAGGTTGAAGCAGTCAACTTTCGGGGTCGTTATCACCAATCCGAGAAATACCATTTCATTTTTCAGTGAAACCGCCATTAAACTGATCTCCAGACAGCCCCAACTCACTCCACCTACCTAGAAAACAAAATTCCAGCAGGGCGGTATTTCGATTCGAGTTGACCTTGATGTCGTCTGATGCTCATTTCAACAGACTTTTTTTTAACGATCGCCGCGTTCTTGACCGCTATATTTGTTTAATCAAATTTGCGTGTCTATTTCGTTGTTCGAACGTCCATGTGATTCACTCAATTTATCACACTAACCTTGACCACTGAAACACTGTCAAAGTTGCTTTTTTATATTTACAAAGGAAGTAATTTTGCAAGTGGTAAACAGTACATTGATCTGCTATGTGAATAATGCTAATCATGCTGATGGCAGACAAAGAACAACCAAATTTGCAAGTAATTTGACCTAATTTCCTAATGAAATTTAAGACTGTCTATTGTAAAATCCAATGCCTGATGGCAGCTATCAAAGTGCAAAGTGATTCGCTTCGGAATTTCCTCGAGTCTATAAAGGTTGGGAATAAAGAACTTTTTATTTACGCCTGTTTTGAAACAGCAAGATTATAAGATGGTTGAAAGATGAAACAAAATGAGAATCGTGTTTTGAGGGTTTTTAAAGCCGATGAAATGTGAAAGATGAAGGTGCTCATTTTGATATTATGCGTTTAGTTGATTTCCATTTCATCGCTTTCAGATTGCTTGCCATTCACAGTTTTACGATTTGGTGGCTTAACTTTTTCCGGGACGTTGAAAAGTTCATAAATGGCAGTTATTACTTCCGCAAACTTTTCCATTGTGCTTTCAATTGGCGAAGGGCCATCCAAACATAGGTTATCCTAAAATAGTATGTTTAAAACTGAAGTGCGTAAAAAATTTGGAATATACCTTCACATTTTGCATTTCTTTTTCCTTCTCAGTGCCACAATTCAAACTGTGGAAGAAATAAACACAATCTAAACAAACTTTTATCTCCACCCCGGCACAAACTGCTGAATATGTCGTTACAGATGGCTTTGTGGGGCGATCACATTGGAGGCCTTTCTTTAGTGTCTTTGGCAAGACTATTACTGGTTGTTGTCTGTAAATTAAGCGGGTAAAACGCGTATTGCGACTGTAAACTTACAAAACTTTGACTTTTAGAAAGTCGACATTGAAAAGACCAATCGGTTTGTCGCTTTCCACGGATTCCATCGATACTTCTGGGTATTCCTTTACACGTTTAGCGACCGCCAAAATGTCTTCAATTGATTGGATTTTTTGTAAATTTAACTTTGCATAGAATATCGATTGAATCACGAAAAGAAGCTCATACAAAGCAGGTGGAAAGCGGCGAATATCGGTTGAAGAGCATTTCTAAACAGAAACCATTGAAAAATGTAAGCATTTTCGATGAAACAACCTCGCAAATGTTGAAGAAATCCCGTTCTGGATCGAGACAAACACGTGTTTCTTCAATAATCTTCCTAAACTGTGGCAATCCAGCAATGTCGCCACAAGTCGTAAGGCCGATTATCCGATCTGATGGGATGAAAGGATACTCTTGGGTGCGGCGGCTGGTAGTAATCAGAATCAGGCCTGGATTTTCTTTGAATTCGGACTCTACTGGTCTGTTGTTCCTCCGTTCTGCAGTCGTTTTAATGCCGAGATGGTTCATAAATGGTAGGAAGGCCAGAAAAGCGGCATCAACTAAGAGGTTTACTTTGGAGGGTGGAAGACATGCATCTCCGTGTTTTTCTTTGTTGCTATTACAAACCTCCTGTAACTTCTCTGATAACAGGCTGTCGTGAAACTTGGTCAAACTCACAAGTACAGTATCTCTAACATCACCAAATGCGTTTGAAATCTTTTTCACTGCATCTGTAGATTTCACTTTCAATGGCATTGTAATGGCGCAATCATTAAATAACCAATCGATACGTTCTTGTGTCACATTTCTGTAAAGACCTTTATAAAAGTACTGGAAAACTTATCCACTAACTTACGCATCTCTCAAATGCCCTTCAACTTTTTCTTTAATCCAAATCACTACCAAAGCATCCTTGACAGCGTATGAAATCTGTTCCTCAGTTAATGGCCGTTGAGTCCAATCACTGATCCGGCATGCTTTATCTAGAGGTAATCCCAATATGCATTCGGTCACATCTGACAAGCTTATGCTTTCTGGGGGTCTGTGGCTGATAAAAAGTGCATCAGAAGCGTCTTTGTTTACCAGAAGTGTCTGCATGGACAACAACAAACAGTGAACTCTACTTTCTGGTGCCTGGAACAGCTCAGACAGTTCCGGGAACATGCCACGGAGATAGACATAGTCAGAATAGAAGGCGTATCCAATCCGTGTCACTGACGGATCAAGCAGTGCCTTGAAAAAGGCCTTCCACTGATCAAGAGTCGCTTTACCATAAAGTGAAACAATGTCAATAACAGCCAGCCAGTCTTTCGTGGCTAATTGAAGCAGAGCCACTTTGCCGTTGAATCCAGCTGCAACCGATCCACTCTCACAGTCGATTCCAATAACTTGAAAGGTGTTTTTCAAAAGCCAATTATCAGTGAAATCGGTAAGCCCTGCGGGGGTTGACACTTTTCTCAATGTAAATTCCTTATCAAAGATAGTTGCTATCGTTGTTGTATCAGATTCGATGGAATCATGTGCTCGGGCTTCGATGCTAAATAACAAATTGAGTTTGATAAAACAACTTTGTCAACTCACGCTTTCAAAAATCTCGTAACTTTAGCCATATCGACAACAGTCATCTTCCTTTGCATGTGAATATAGCATTCACTTTTCTTGACTTTAAAATACTTTGCCCAACAAAAAGCCCTGAAGGAATTCTTCTTTTGAAGGGCTTTGATGAAGTCAATGTGCCATTCATGGGATTGGAGGCCGATTGCGCGCTGCAAATTCACATTTAATCCAGTATTTGAAACTAGAAACCTACCAAAATGAGGTCATCAGTATCGCTATCCCTTTTGTTAACGCTAATCTTATACATGAGATCTTTGATCACTAGAATCCGATGAAATTTCAACTTATGTTCAGACAAGTCTACTTCGTAGCGCTTCGATGCTCGGAGAGTTATTTTAGACAGTCTTTCATTGACATTTCGAAGTTCGGTCTCGCCGGGAAGAATAGGTTTTTCGTCGAAATAGTCGCGATAGGCGAGATCATCGAGAAGTTTTACGTAGCGTAGTTCGTCTTCTCGAGTGGTTAGAAGGCAGAGAAACTTGTTGTTTTGAAAGATGTACGAGTTGATAATTAACTAAAGTGCCATGATTAGCTACTGTAGAAGAGTTACAGACATACACTATTGAAATACTCTTGCTTAACTTCCTCTAAATTGAAAATCCTAATCCAATCAATAGCTATGTTAATCTGTTCCTGGTCTTCGATGAATCCAGCAATCGAAGAACGGATAAATTCGTTTTTCTTTGGGACACTGTTGTCTATTTGCATGAGCAGAGCTATTGGGGTTGCTGATTTGGCTATGTTGATGCGACACAGACTTTTGAAAACACGTTGCTGCAATTCTAACTGTATTTAACTTTGCCAGTAGGGTGACCTACCCATAATTGCAGATCAGTCTTCGCTTTCGTGACCTCATCCCCAAGATTGTGCGTTTTGACAAAAGTTTCGTACATCATGATCGTCCGCGTCAAAAAGTCTCTCACAAAACGTGAATCTATGATGCCACTACCTAATTGTGTCAGTAATCTGACAGCTTCATCGATAAAAAGCATTGTTGCTTTTCGTATTTGTGTTTCTAACGCTTTTTCGAAGAAGCGTAAAAGTGCATTTGAAAGGGTTGTGCTTCGAAGTTCCGTCGGAGGCACATTGTGTTGAATCCGATCAACGGCTATGGCTTCGACTTCGGAAGCACTCTGCTTCACGATCGTGTTGATGTACTTTTCTTTTGCCATTTTTGTCTTCTACAAAGGTCAATTAACCGATTATAGGGAAGGGTTTGATCAGATAGCTAACCTGGGATTCCTTTCAACCAATTTAAACTCAAAAAAGACCATTTTCAATGATAACTTTCACTTTATATTCACAACCGTATACATTTATTGCACTTTTAAACAAGATTAGTAACCCATACCGACAGATATATTGTTTTTAGGAACGAAATAATCCCCCAAATCGACGTAGTTCTTGTAAGTGGTCAGAGTTTCGTCCGTGATTCCGACGATATCAGTCTCAAAAACATTGTCAACAGTGAAGAAGCTTGGTTTGAGGATTTCATGAGCTCGCAGGGAACTTCGAGGCGACGACATGAAACCAGAAATTGGTACCGGTTCTTCAACGCGTTCAGCAGCCGCGATGTTGGCGTATTTCTCGTACATTTTGAGATCATCGCCGCTTGGATCGCCAACTTCGAACCCAAAAACGGCTTCCGTCGTCGGAAGGACGCGATCAATGGTCAAGCCATCCGTTGGCGCCGGCGATTTCGACATGGATCGTGGCACCGGGGACATAGTTGTCTGTCGAGATGATGAACTGAAGCTCGGGAAGTTACGATCCTCATCGAAGCGGAGCTCGTCATCACTGTCGTCACGCTCGATTTCATCGTCATCATCGTCGTCTTCGTCGAAAGGCTTTTTGGAGGTTTCGGATGCGGTATCGGGCTAAAATCAGCTGTTTTGATTAGAATTGTGAAAAGTTTTGACCTACAGATTTCCATAACTTCATGAAACTCATCCCCTGAAAGGCCGACTGATTCAAATCCAACACTGACATGAATCGTTTGCTGGTTTGAATGTTATTCTCCTTCAAAACAGCCTCGAAGTTGGTGATTTCCCATTCCCGATGGAAACGCCAATACATTGTATCAGCGTCTGGGAGTATGGTACGCGGGACTGGGCCCAGTGGCTCCAATGTCGGTTTGTAGACTTCTGAACCATAGACGGCACGGTCATTCGGGACGAGTTCAAACCAGTCTTCCCAGTCTTCATCCTCTTCGCCTTCGGATTCTGAATGAACATTCTCCACCCACGCTCGATGACTGACACGTTGATCGCGACGAATTGGTAGATGAAGATATCGATCCGTCATCAAGTCCCAAAGATGGGGGCGGATCTGCTCAAATGGGCGGAACACACCCAAAAAGAGGTTGATGCCGTTCTGCTTTTCGGAATCGTTGAAAGTGTTTGAATAGTACCGGGAAATTGTCTGAATCACATCGCGGCTTCGTTCCTGCAGGGCTGACGTCTTCTTGTAGGTTTTGATGGAATGCACGAGCTGGGACCCCGCGTATTGCCATGCCATGGTGTCGCCATGTTCATCGAAGAGGTCTTCATAAGCGCGACAGAGCTCACTGTTAGTTGATACAAATGGCTCTGGAAGGTAGCCCATAGCGTGAAGCTGGAATCCGAGGGCGACTTTACCAAGGCCAAATTGAGCTACATTGGTTCTGTCCAGACAGTCGACGCAATTCGTCCGTGAAATGCCTGATTGGAGCAGCATAGTGCCATCAGAGGAGAATCTCGGCTTCCAGGATTCCAATAATGGATGCGGGTCGAGTTCACGGCATCGAAGAGGCGCGAAGGATTGGAACCAGCCTTGTCGGAGGATGAGTTTCTGTCCAATGAATTCCAATCTCGGTAGGACTAGGCCACTTTTGTTGCAACGGGCCACGTCGAAGGAGATGTAATCGATGCATTTGCCGGGTTTCATGAAGTCATTGAGGTAATGGACAGTTTTGAGGAATTGGTCGTGGAGGTTCTTTTCATCGTAGGTTTTTGGGCCGCCTCGACGCTTGACTAGGTTGACGATGGACACTGGGTAGCCGTATTTTCGGCGAAGTTCACTGAAAAGGCCGTTTTTAAGTAAAGTTAAAATGAAACACCGTTGCTACGCGACAACTTACCGGAAATGCGCAGCTGTAGTGAAAGCATTTGGCTCCACCAAATCAATGAATACCATAGGCTTGCCAACGACAGCTCGAGTCGACGGATCCTGGGACCAGAATAACGGGATAGATCCACGTCTTTGGACGAATGACGTGAACTTTCCCGTATCAATATTAGGCGTGGACCACATATCCCAGACGATTTGTTCGGTTTCGACGTCATTGGCGACAGCTCCGGCGAAGTTCATCCCTCTTTTGAGGAAACGCGTACCAGCATAGACGGCAGATCGTCGGCCGATGAGTATCAGGGCCAGTTTTGAGCAGGGAAGTTCGATGATTTGCTGACCTGGAACTCACCAATTTGGTCAAATTTATATATAGATAAGCCAAACTCACCGACAAACCCATGGACAATCTCAATAGTCCACTTATCAGTAATCAAATTATCCTGAAACGGCTTCAAAAGATAGTCGTTCCAAATAAACTTCCTTTCAGCATCAATCTGAGGATGGTACTGATTCTTGTTGAAGGAAAGCCGTTTCTGGGCGAGAGCATTTTCTTGGAAGGTTCGGGACAAATCGTAGGTAAAGGAAAAGTAGAAGTTTGTGGTCAAATCGACGCTCTGAAAACAGTCCTTATCAGTTACAGTAACCCAAACCCAAAACCCATCAAACCTGGAACAACTTCGCATATCTCTGCTCATCCGCGCTCAATGGCCCATTTACAGCTGCCGGAATGTAGATTGACTGAACTTCTTCAATTTTATATATTTCATGGTGCCCGAGGAGTGCGATGGCTTTGGCCCGTGTGACGACCTGAAAATGGTCCAACTCACAATCCACAGCCCCAAAACTAATCAAACTAAAACATACAATTAAATGGTACCCCTCGAGGAACCTCACAGCCCCGATAATCCCAAAAGCCGATTTGATGGTCTGAAGGAGGGCATTACTACCGCCGGCGCCGCGTCTTGTCGCCACCACTGAATTATATATATTATTTTCGATAACTTTATATAAAATTCCCCCAACTACTCACCCGAACTACTCGATATCGTCGACAACATCTCATCGACGTCCTTCTTCGTATATTCATGATTCGGCTCGCCGATGGTAAAGCTGTTTGGCGTGTTTCGATCGAGCTTCAACACGGAATATTTGAGCTTAGCCGCATCTGTGCCGATAATGTAGAAGTGGGATGGAGTTTCGTAGATGTCCAGACATGTTAGACGCATTTTGAAGCAGGTCTAATGATGTTAGTAACCAAAAATGGTTGTAGACGTGTAAATGGAACTTGACCAAAACCGCCGTCGGCTATAAACATTTGGCGGTCCTGGGGTTGAGTGTGGGTTTCACATGGCTGCCTTTGGTTTTATTGCAAAAATGTAAACATATAGTCGTGCTTGCTGGCAATGGTTACTCATTTTTATCATGTGAAAGGTTTCTAACAATTTAATATCAAAAAAACCGTAAAATGTTCATTGTGGTAAGTGTAACTGGCTAAAAACTGTTCAGAAATGAACGGACGCGTTTTTACCGAGGATGCGCAATTTGGCAAAGTGTGACACTTCTGAAGAATCGGCAAAAGGCGAGTCCAGAATCAAACGAAAGGTCATTTTGAAGGCTACTTTTTTTGTCGAAAAATACAGTTGGCTAAAATAGTGTGATTCTTAATACTTTCAGTTAACATAAGTTTTGGGCCATTTTAGATGTGTTGCTTTTACAATTGTTTTTTTCTTACAAAAATATACATTGCACGATTAAACAAAACGCATTTATTAATCTAGAAAAATATGAAAATGGCGTCTATCAACTATTGGTGAATTAACAATGCCAAAAATGTATCTGACATCTTTGCAGGCACATTGATAAAGAAACAAAATACAGAAAAACATAATTCAATTTGAACACTCGTTGGGAACCTTTTAATTGAATTAAGAGCAAGAAAGGTTGAAATAAAAACGCCAACTGACTATTTGGAAGCAGAAATAATGTTACCCATAGCAACACGCAAGGATTAGTCATGAAATCCGAGATTGTAGGGTGCCATTAATTATAATGAGTTGGGTTGAGCATTAGGACGAATATAGAATGGTGTTGCAAATGGCAATTGGTATTTTGCTTTCACAGTTTTCATGAATCTGGCACGCATGCTTGGAATACAAAACGGCTGGTGATACTGTAATGGTTCGTTGTGGTGTCATTACCTGTCCTATGTGTACCAAATATGGTTTGACATGCATCCATTTCTATACAGTGAAGGACGAAAAGTAAATTTTAATTGGTCCCTCTTCAGAAAATTTCATTTCCATTTCACAGCCAATGTCGCACTCGCTCACTTCACACGCCGATATCGCTTCCTTTGTGCCCCTCCAAAACGTGAACCATGACGACAGTCATCGTTTTCGGCCATTGTCTCAACAGCGCAGCCTAATCCGTCCATCGCATCGAACCTTGGCCGTGGCCGAGACAAGCGCTTTTTGCGATAAAGTCATCACATCACTTGCTTTTCCTCCAAGCTAACTCTAAAAATACATTTGTAACATTTCCGTTTCAAAGAAAAACGACCCCAGCCAGCCACCGTATTGCTACTTTTTCGATGTTGTTTTCTCTCTGCAGAAAATAGAAACGGAAACTTTTTTTTACACACTGCACGGCTTCCCTCCCTCCACAAAGTCACGAAGTACCCCAGGCAGTTGCCGTAACTTGTTTACTGACTGCTTTAAAGACGCAAGGTTAATGCAGCTGATAGTCCATGTCAGCCCGAGCAGCCGCCTTCCGAGCAACTTTTTTTTTTCGTTGACAGGATAGCAGAAACTTTGAAACGTTGGAATTGAAATTTAAAGCATGTGAGACGCACATGTGTGGGTTGTACGGTGGGGTTGAAGCGAAGGCGGTGGTGTTGATTGGTCTCTGTGATAAGTTGGGCCGCACTTACGCCTTGGGTGATATATAATTCGAATTATGAACAAAGAGTTTTTCAACTCTTGCCTGGGGGCTGTTTCAATGTGTGAAACGGCGTAAGATACGAGTTGACTTCCATTGGCCAACTTGTTATACGGTCTCCGTTTTGGTTTTTTTCAAACATCTAAATGTTTTTTTTGTTGAAATTGTTGTTTGAATAATGAAGAAAGCCAGAATATATGCTGAATTCAGTTGTTATGTGGATGCCTTGTTTGGAATACGGTAAGTAGGCTCTAAAGCGCGTTATGGAGAATAAGCAGTCAAGTCAACTTACAAGTAACAACACGAATTGAGAAAGCAGGTAGGAAACATCAATCTGACGCGTGGCTAAAATCAATCCGACCGATTGTATATCGACTCATTTTGTCTGTTTGTAATTGCAGAGGTTAAAGAGTAAGCAGCAAGATTGCAGGTGCAGTGTGTTTTGCCATCCAGCCAGGTAACATGAAGCAACGTATCGTAAGAACTTTAGAAGGTTACCGTGATGTGATGACGGAAGCATTCAAGAAAGTCAATGATTGATACGACTACCAAGATAAAACGCGTATGAAACGACACAAGACGAGCATCGATTATTATAGGATATCGCGAATGAGCCGTTCAGTTAACGATGGAAACATAATCCTTCTGTCGTCTCAGTTTTCACAACTTACAATGAACCGTGTAGCGTAGAATCTGCGAAATCCTACAAGAAAGACAAAGGCCGTCAAAAAGCCACCTACACCGCAGGACGCCTACGCATAACGAGTAGCGCTACGTCATCTATTGGATCTCACAACGAATTCATTGGCAAATGCAAATGATCGCGTGTTTACTTTGCCAGCGGCGATCATTCTGAAACCCAGATTTGTAACACTGATGGACGGCAGGAGACTATAAATCGCCGGCAACAACGGTGAACTATCACAACTTCATTAGGGGCTACAGTCCTTGGTACCAACATCGAAACACCGAAGTTGTTCTTTGAGAACTAACAGATGGTTTAGTGGAGTCTACAGGATCCCAATTAACCCCGTTGCATCAGTCAAAATTAACATCTCCAGCTAGGCACTTCGGTATTTGCTGTTAGGATCCGTCACTGTTTACCTCAACAATCCCATGGTTGATTCCGACTTATATTGTTCAGTGTACTGCATTGCTACAGCATCAAAAATGGAAAGCATGATTACTTACAAACGTTAAACTTTTCATTATGTGCGTCCACATGGCCTTATGAGGTTCTGGAGTTGGAATTCTGTCGAGATAACAACATCGTCATCCTTGAATGACAAAAAGCATTGTAAGCATGCTAATGAAAAGCACCAATCATTGTGTCCATGCTCAACGCATCTTACTACTAAGCCCACCGATAGCATGCAGTCATTATGCCTTTTCAACTGATAGAACTATGTATGATCGAAGTGATTGAGTCTAACTACGATGTAGATAAGCAAAAGTGTAAAGTTTCTAGCCCAATGATGAGTTTTATATATAAAGTTGCAATAACGCGTGATTTCTGATCTTTCGCGTGTATGAAAATCTTTTTTAAATCCTACTACCATCTAATCTATATCCAACTTCAGGGTTTATTCCAAATGGTCGATGCATGATGGCAAGGGCAAACTTTGACAAACCCTTGAATGCATTGCTCCGAGCTCATTATACACTGACTAATGAAGTCGACTTCAAAGGCGTCTTCAATTCGAACAAACATGACAGCATGTGTTTCTTCAGTTTGTTTGGTGAAATCTGTAACGATACATTGTTTCACCGATATGTCAGAGCGTAAGGCACTAGTTTTTAACTTAATATCAAAAGAAACGGTCAGATTTTAGAAAGGTAGAAGACAAAGTCGAAGGCCCTACTATTAACGTCAAAATAATCCTCGAACGTGGGAGAAGGCTAAAAGTTTCTGAGCTCGTTACTTCCGTTCTTCCACCATTTTCTGACAATGTTTGGGGCATGTTCGCCCATATTTTGAACGCTAAAGTGCCCATATTCCTAAAGGCTGTTGTCACCTTGTTCATTATCAACATTCTGTACCGTCTGAAGCGTCTCAAGGCTACGCATCTCTCGTATTTCTTCGCTATGGTTCATGATTATTGCAGTGAACACAAAGTATTGCGGCCCGGTATATATGCGCACTTCAGAGCCCTCGGGCAAAAAGTAGTTATTGAAAATGAAGGCAAAATCTACCCGAATAAGGATGAAAATTTCCTTCAGAGGCCACATGCCTTCATCTGGAAGTATGTTGAAAGTGACTTCAACAAATTGGTTGATTTCAAATTGTTTGACGAAGCTAGGCAGCGGTTGGATGAGTTTTTAGTTGGAAATTTGACGAGTAATGAGATGAAAATTGTGGAAAGATATTATGTAGGTTTGACGTTTTGGGGTGCTTAATAATCATGAAATTACAGAAACTCATGCATGTGACTCCAACTTTGGCCGTCATACCGATTTCTGATCCAGAAGTCATTCAAAGCTTGCTTCACAGAAGCTTGACTTTGAACGATGTTGAAGCTGACGGGCTCTTGAGAAAGATATCGGTGGACATTATGCTTGACGCTTTTAAAGAATACGCCGACGTCAAGTCGTCGCCTGGTTCTGACGCTGAATCGGTTGGACACGTCGCCGATGGCAGTGCTAGGCAAAAAGTTTCGAGAAAGTCATCTCGACGCGTTGTAGCCGAAAATGAAGATGTGCCCATGAAAGAAGTTACAGTATCACCCATTCCCAAGAAACGCGTATCATCGTCATCCGTTGAATCCATGCAAGTTGACGATGCTGCGGAAGCTGTCTATGACGGTGATGGTTCTGAATCCCCTTCGCCTGAACCTCAAGATGAGTTGATGGAACCCGTTCCTGATAGCATTCCCAAATCCGCGCCGCCTCGTAAAATCTCCAAAAAGCGCTCGTCGTCATCATCCATCGACGGATCTACGCAAACGGACCTTCGGGAAGTTATCCCGCCTGTCCCCGAAAAACGCTTCCGCGTCGTCGACATCAAGGAAGAAATCGTCACTGAAGGCGATGGAAATTATGTTGTACCTCCTCCGATTGCCACCGATCCTGTACTGATGCTCGGTTCAAGATCTACATCGACTGATTCGGAGCCAGGCTCACCAACATCATCGGATAGAGCGTTTATTATGGCTCGGTCCATAAAAACAGGGAACAATTTCAAGCTAATCCTTCCTGCTTGGTGAGCCCAAAATTGTAGCCATTTCTAATTGACTTAATTGCTTGTCTTATCTAACTTGAATTTAGTATTACCCGTGATTTTCTTTTTTAACCACCACCACTACTGGCACACCGATGTCAGACTGACTTTTGCAATCCCATATTACCACTTCCAGTTGTCCATTTCCGATTTTTGTCACTCCCATCGAGCGAAAAATCGGTGGATTAACCTCTAAATGGCTAAAATACCTTCCTTTTATTACGTATTTCTCATTAAGAGAGAGTATACCAGCCGAAATCGGACCAAGGGGAAAGGCGCGACACAAGTTTTTTA
>KB454947.1:43703-55895 GCA_000341325.1 Panagrellus redivivus
TGGTGGGGGCGTCGATGCTTCTGTTGAAGAATAATCATCAGAGGGAGTTTCAGCGGGCTGCCATTCGGTCGATTCATCGAAGTTAGGTCGAGTTGCGAATTCTATTTGACCCTCTGTGGTGGTCGCCATCGTTGTCGAAGTCGTTGTCGTCACATGTGCCATCTCACCACTGCCATCAATACCATTAGATTGGAATCTTTGTCGACTCATGCCAACCCTTCCCTGATGGATCCTTGTCGAATTTTCAATCTTCAAAGCCTGCCTAAACAGTCCCAATCGATCAGACTTCGGCTTCTTCTTCCTCAAATTAGTAGCATACTGTGCATACGTCCCACCCACAGTATTTATCAACTTATCAGCCAATTGCGCCCAATAAGATTGAGGCCCAAAAAAGTTGGCAGCACTTGTCGGAAACGTCATCCAAGTCTTCGATTCAGTGGCTACAGCTGGTTGAAACGGGGTGAAATAATGCTGCGAATATCTTGATGGAAGTTTGCGAATTCGACTTGACAGCGGTGACGACTGACTGAAGCCCCTCGTCGTCGCTGTTGCGCCTTCTTCTATGCCGTTATCAATCGGTCTTCCATTTTCTGAAACGCTACTATCAACAAACGTAAAAATGCACTCAACCAACCAAACTTCCTATACCCATCGACGCCTCCAAATACCGTAATCGCAATGGCCAAGGCGACGACCAGATGTCGAGGCATCTGAAACCAAAAAAAGATAAATTCTTCCAAAAATACATTCCGACATTGCGTGAGAGATCTAAATAGACGAAAAGACTTGTGAATCCGAATCAATGCCTGCGCGAAACAACGATTAAAGGAAGCAAAATCAAATAAAGAAAACGAAAATCTAGTGAAAACAACGTTGTGAGATGTCAAGACAGACATTAGAGAGGTGCCGCAGGGGATGTTTTAGCAAGCAAAAGGTGATGGGAATGATAAACAGGATATACGGGGTTGGTTTGCGATGGATGGTTGGCGACGAGGTTGGTAATTGCGCGCTTCCGCGCAGACGCATCACGCGTGCCAGTTTATGGATGTATGACGGATGTCAGAAAAATGCATCGAAATTGAAAATGAAATTTGTGTTTTTGGAATTTAAATTTTGACGATTTAAAGGATTTGGGAGGATAAACTGTGGATTGGGCTTGAAAGTTGGAAGTTTTGAAATTTCAACGTAAAATGGGCACATTGGAATGAAACAGTGGAGGGAATGCCTATCTTTTTAGCAGTGGAATGAATCTTAATCCTATCCAGCAGTCGGGTAGAGCCCGTTGACAAGTCTCAGAATTACCCTCATTCCATTGCATCCTCGAAAAGCGGCGGATAGGCAGCAGGAGCACCTTTACGGTTCATCGCGGCGTGATAATTAATCACTTTCCCTGAAACGGTGGCGAAGTCGCTCCACCTTCCTCCTCAAAGACGACGGTAGCGTTGATCCAGGACAAAGTGCAAGAATGGAACTTTTTCCTCGAGGGCAGCATCTCTTTGTCTTTTTGTGGAACTCAATCCTGGATCCTGGAAAAGTATGTCCGCCCTATAGTCCGCGCAGCGGGAGCCGGTAGGTGGCTTTTATCGGTTAAGGCGATCAGGCGACAGTTTTATTGCAACCTCAAAATGCCTTTTTCAAGTTAAGATTTTTAAGACATGACAGGTTTTTCGGCGCCGAAAACAAGGACGGTTCCAATTTTTGACATCTGAAAGCGCAGCGAACTGGAAATTTTCATAAATTCGTCAATTCCAGCTTATAACAGGTAATACTAACTTCAAAAGGTACACGTAGAGATAATTTATTATCCATAAACCCAATCTTTCTCCTTGAAACTTTTCTGACAACTCGCCACGGCGCGTGTCGCTCTGGTTGACCGTTCTGCTCATCGGGGACCCTATCAATCACACCTTTTTCATTTCATGCTTCTAAAGAGTGCATCCAGACGGCATAGATCAACCGATTCACAAATAATCGTCATGCATTTTAAATGAAATTCTACTTTGATGTCAATTTGGGATATCCCACTCATCCAGCCATTCAGAAAAAGTTCAAAATCGACAGTCTTCCCATGGATTAAACTTTTTTCAAACTTCGGCAGACATAACCTCCTTCTGTACTTGAATGTGGATCCTCCGAACTCTCTCAGACATATTTTTTATTGTTCACCGCGGGGGTTTTCATACAATCCGCTAGACGCAAAATACCGTGACCCAAAAAAGTAACTGACTTGAGTTCGCTGAGAGATAAAAACGTTTTTTGACTGTCGTGGTGACAGCAGAGGACCGATATCTGACAAGAAAGATGATTTAAGGGCGGAAATGGGGGTAAAACAGTTTTTTTGAAATGCATTCCTAGCGGGCAAAAACTACAATGATAAATGGCCGACACAGTGTATCCGATTAAAAGGGCGTACGTTACAAATAGAAGCCTACAGTAACCTGGAAAAGTGATCTATGCTCTACGCACAAAGGCCAGTGTTTTTATCACATGAATGACACTTGCTACAGGTGCTACCAGTGTCATAGATGTTCTCGTTGAGGTAATTGCCAGCTGGATAGTAGTTACAAACTACGAAATGCATGTATTTGAAGCCATTGTTCGCGTTACAGGTAGCGTAGCCGCATCCGACGGAGGTTGTTTTCGCCCATGCCATTTGGGACCAGTGCCCGATTGGCAGCATATCAGCTGTGAATTTTGTGTTGCCGTTTTTGAGCTCGCCTTTTTGCTTCAATTCCGACCAGAAGGAATCAGAAGCGCTGTTGAACACATTTCCAGGGGTGCCGCCGTCGTTAGAAAATGATGCCCAGATGTTTTCACCGGCGCCATTTCGGTGGGAACCGGAAGAGTGCTCGAACACACAATGCTTGGCCCATTCTTCGGCGATTTTTTCCAAGGAGCAATTATACTTCTGAAAATTGACAACACTTATCATCGAAAAAGCCCCCCAAAACCCACCAAAGTAGCAATATCGGCCCCCGTCGGCGCATTCCCCCCACTTTTCATAGCCGAATGACCTTTCGCAAGTTCAGACCGATAAGCATTGTGTCGATTCAGAAGCGAATTACGTTCGCCTTCACCGAATGGCGCTCCAGTGTCAATATTGCCGCATTTTGATCCTTTTGTTGCCGCTGGATTCACGACTTTGAGAATATTTCCTTCAATTGTCACACCAACAATCACAAGGATAAGAAATAGAAAAACAGTTTTTGAAAAGATCATTTTGCAGACCACACTAGGGACAGTGATAAGCAACATTTCGGGTAGAACTGTTTATATAGGGCTTGCATGGCCAAAGCGAACGGATTACCGACTATCATAAGAAGGGTTTTAGGCGTGGGACGGTATTTATTTTAAAGCGACCGGAAAGGAGATAACAATCGTGCTGGATTGAGCAAAGTCTAATGTATTCCAGACCGGCAACGTGATCTATGCAAGCTTATTCTATTATTATTTTGACTGCTAATGTGTTTTCCCGTTAAAAGTAAGCTGAATAACGACTTTTGAAGGGTGTGTAACCGTTTTCTGGTGTATTGCACCCATCATGAAAAATGTTTTTCCAATGTCAAAAATGTGTTTGTTTATTTTATCACGTCTGTGGAATGTGTTACGCTTCTTCCAACAGTAGAATGTTGAAACTTTCAAAAACAACCGTAAACCTTTTTAAAAAACCAAAACATCAATCACTGCCAACTGACCTTGATCCAGCAAGCTGATTTGGCGTAAAATAACAAGGATCTAATTTGGATATTTGCACTCGCTCCAGAGCTTCCTCTAAAAGAATCTACACATTCATGGTTCGCAACTACAAACATCTTGGATTCCTTCAACGATTAAATCTATGCATGACGTCGATGTTGCACGTGTAACTCGCTTGAAAACATAAAAGATTTTTGCAATTTCTTGTTTTACGCATTGAAGCGTAATCAAATATTTGAAAAATAGGGAAACAGTTTTGAAGCTATTTTGAAAAACAAAAAAATTTACATTACAATCCAGGTTACTCAAACCATTAGCCTTTTTTCATAAAAACAATGGTTCAGGAGGACGTTATCAAAGAAGACCATCAGGTAACAACCCTTCAAATCAAAACTTACAGTTGTCAATGATGCGCACTTTCAGTACATTTTCACTCCATCAGACTCATGGGACCCGAAACTGCCTCTCGGAAACGAATTGGAACAGGTCCTCACAGAAGCCCCTGGCAATTTGATCGAACTTCCCGATGAAGAAGAAGCGTATTCGCCGATTCCATTTTGGAAGGAACATTTTGCCACAATTGCTCTGTACGCCTGGTGCACTTTGTTTGTATTTGTATTCAGTGTCCGATTGTTTTTGCCGGTGGTGCCAACACGAAAGCGGAAACTGAAGCCAAATGTGTCATCAGATGTGCAACATGTTGCTCTCGGGACGTTTTTGAAGTCGGAGAAAGATGGAAATGTGGGTCTTATCATTAAAATTGACAGGTAACACTGATAAGCACGATTTCCAGGCCCAAAAAGCACTGTTCAACGCCCTTCATGACCCATCAGCCGGCTTGGGCTGCATCAAATCCCTCTTTCCGACCGATTTTGTCGTTGATCCAAACAATGAGGCCGACCTTCCGAGAGTTTTGGGTTCCGACTGTCCCGAATGTGTTGCTATTCCACTTCAGATTAAGATTGATGACACTGATGAGTAATTTATGTTTTTATGGTTTAATGAGCCAATATCGATTAAATTTATTAAGTTTTATTAACTATTACATCTGGAATCAAAGTGTAGTCTGGAATCAAAGTTCCTGTTTGTACATGTCAAAAGTATGGTCAGGCAAGAAGTTATGCAATGTCTTGAAGACGAATTCGACGCCAAAAGGCAGATGGACTTCCTTTTTGTCGCCGCCGTTTACTCGCGCAAAGAAGCTGCGCACGGCTCGTTCAAACCGTAAAACAGCCTTGAAGAAGGTGTGGGAAAGTGTTTCAGAGCGGACGACATTATGGCACGATGCCATGACATCGTTAACGACGATGGTGCCAGAGGCGGTCATCGGAGAGTAGGCGCCTTTTTCTTCGGAAGTCGAGATTACAGCGACTTGGGTGGCGATGAAGGTGCTGTCGGCTGACTTTTTGAGAAGGCAGTCACCAACGGCGACTTCAACGGCATAGACCTGCTGGACTGTTTCCATTGAAGGATTAGCACAGTTGACTTTATGGATGAAATGCTGTGGCGTGAGTTTGATTTCAGTGCCGTCAGTGAGTTGGAGTCGGACGAAGGTGGCCATGGTTTCGGGGAGTCGGTGCAGGAAGCTGATTACTTCGTCGTAACTTGTCTGAAACATCATTTTTATGATTTTAATGATTGAAATTGAAGGTCTTACGGTATTGCCATTAGCGAATTCGACTAATTCCCCGACTTTGAGCTCATCGATACGAATGACGCCCCTCTTTTGTGTTTTGACCATAGTATCAGCCGCGAAACAAGCAGGTGTACCCGCTACAGGGTAATAGTACCCAGGAGTCTGTACCGGCACAGCTGCTTCACCAATCTGAACGACTTGATCATTGCTGACGGGTGCTTCGAGTTCGGGGCCTTGGTCGAGGACTTTGTCGTGAATCTTGACGATTTCGGACTGGTATTCAAAATCGACGGCATTGCTTTCCTCTGGCGGGTTGGGGAGGCAGTTCATGCGATGAACTGTTAGCTCATAAGCGACGCTGAAACGGTGAAGTTTTGCATTTTAGAGTTACTGAGGATGTTTTTTTCGTAATTTAATTGACGTGAAGACGATAAAGTACTATGTTTTTGTTTAAATGGTGGTAAATGGTTCAAAAAACATACGATCCATCTTGGGCTTGAATCTTCTTAATGTTGGAAATCAGGTCAAAACCTGTTTGACGACCATCCCGAATGACCTCACCACCGGAGTAAACCTCGCCCTGATGCACGACCGGGCGACCGACTTCGGCAGCGAAGCGCATGCCGTCATAGCTGCAGCATTGGAGACCGATTCTGAAAGTTGACATTGTTTTTTTTATGATTTTAGTGTTTTTAGGGGGTGCGAAACACAAATTTTTACAAAAAATTGTTTTCTTCCCGTTTCAGGCATCAGAATAAAGGTTATGAAAAAACATAGAAACTTTAACTTTGAACCGAAAAAAACTTTGCCGAATTCAACTTACGTGCCATCACCTCGATCCACAACACCACCAGCCCAGCTAGTCAATCCACTGCAGGACGATGACTGGAATCCGCCAGAGCATCTGGCTCCACTGTTCCCATAAGTGTCAATATTGGCACAATAGTTCTGTCTGGATGCGTCACCTTCGCGGAGGAATCCATCTTCGCCTTGGCTGTTTGGCTAAACTTTAAATTTTACGAAAACAACCTCCAAAACACAAAAACCAACATTAAATTGACTATCTCCAGCCGGTGTCGCACACATGCAACTCGGTGTCGCACATCCTAGCACGAAATCTCCAGATTCCGTGACTTCGAACCTGAACGGAATGGCCGTGCTGCCACAGAATGCTGCCAATGCCGAATTCACATTTGCGCTTAAAATGGCCGCAATCAGCAGATATCGGCGAAACGACGCCATTGTAGTGACAAAAACTGGCGAAAATCAACAGGAATATGGTGGGATTGATCAGTTTTGGCTGATACCCCCCTCCGGCTAAAAGGCCCCCCTCTGACCTGCTTTTCCCGAGAGGCGTCCGTGCGCACCCGACGAGACAATGACCCACATTTGTTCCAAAAATGGATGTAGTTATTGCGCAACAGTTGGAGGATTGCAACTATCCGGATGCACATTGACTTCCGACGGATTAAAATAAAAGCCCAGCAGCTTCCATGATGCGTAAGATAAGACGACTATAAATCGTACTGTTCAAAACATAAATTGTCAATGTTCGGTCGTCGATCGCTGCCATTACGATTCATCAACTGAATACTTTCAACATGCGATTACGACTTTCTCATCAAAGTTTCATTTGATTTGAATAGTTGCTTGCCGTACCGGGCTCTTGGCAGTGTCCAATTAGGGGGACAATATTGTTCCGTCTCCGCCGATGATGATGACTATCGTGTGACAGTCGTTCGGTGTCTAGCGCTTCACCATATACGCTTTTGATTAAACCTCGAAAGTGGACAATGATTACAAAAAAAGGAAGAATGGACAATGACCGGTGGTAGGTGTAATGTCATGGACGTCAGAGGGGGTGTACTTTTGGCGATCAGGATGGGGACATATAAGGATAGGCATCGCCTGAGGGGAGATATGGCAGTTTGGGCTTGTTCCTTCTTTGATTGGTGTTGCAGTTGAGATTGAATAAGGACTTGTATTAAAGAAAATGTTGACTTTTCGGACGCCTTTCATGGCGAGCCTGGCCGTCTTGATAGTTTTGGCGTTGCATGTCGCAGCTTCGCCGGTACCGAAAGGTGCAAGAGTTAAATTTGTAAGTTTTAAGCTACTTTTTATGGTTAATTGTTTGTTAATTGGGTGATTTAGGGCAATTCGGCATCTTTTTACTGCAATTGCCAGTTTTGCAACTGCAGTGGCGGTGATAAGCCGGGTCCGGGACCTGGCCCATACGGAAGTTCAACTACAACGACGACACCGACGACTACATGGAGACCTTATGGTCATACCACTACCATGGCTACACCGACACCACGACCGGGACCGGTTGGGCCCTGTACCGGTAGCTGTTGCTGTTGCTGTGGCAGTAGTGGAGGCGGTGGCAGCGGAGGCGGCGGTGGATACGTCATTACACCCACCGGACCTCCTGTTTACCCTGGCCCAGGTTATGTGGTACCCCCAGGTCCATACTACCCCTGCCCACAGCCACAACCGCAACCACAGCCATGTCCCGGTCCTGGTCCCTGTCCACCACCACAGCCATGCCCTGGTCCTGGTCCCTGTCCCCCACCACAACCATGCCCTGGTCCTGGTCCCTGTCCCCCACCACAGCCATGCCCCGGTCCTGTTCCCTGTCCTCCACCACAACCATGCCCCGGTCCTGTTCCCTGTCCCCCACCACAACCATGCCCTGGTCCTGGTCCCTGTCCCCCACCACAGCCATGCCCTGGTCCTGGTCCCTGTCCCCCACCACAGCCATGCCCTGGTCCTGGTCCCTGTCCCCCACCACAACCATGCCCTGGTCCTGGTCCCTGTCCCCCACCACAGCCATGCCCCAGTCCTGTTCCCTGTCCCCCACCACAGCCATGCCCCAGTCCTGTTCCCTGTCCCCCACCACAACCATGCCCTGGTCCTGGACCTGGCCCATGGCCTCAGCCAACCTACAGCTCGTGGCCTTGGCCACGACCCCCTTACGGTCCTGGGCCCTGGGTACAACCTACCTATGGCCCAGCCCCACCAGCATACCCGACTTCTGGCCCCTTCCCTACGTACCCAGTTGGCCCTGTTACTGCTACTTACGTGACTCAAGCCAGACCCACCACAACTACGCCACCTCCCACTACGACAGCATCATCTGGAGCCATCCGAAACTTTAACAGTTCGACCATCACATCGATAGCCTTCAGTATCATTGTTGCACTTTGCTTACGAAACTGAATAACTTGACGTCAGTTATCCACAAACTAATTATTGCATTGTTATCTGTACACTTCATTGCATTCTTGTTTGTACATTTCATTGCACTGTTATCTGTACACTTTACTGCACTATCATTTGAACACAGTATTGCATTGTTGTTTGTACACTCCCACTCAAACTGTTTGAGATATTGCAACCGTAGATTAGATTCCTAATAAAAAAAACTTCCACAAAGCTTCATTCAAAACCGTAAATCAGTTACATCATAAGTAAAAACAGTGAAAACCATCATGAAAAGCATTACGGAGTGTCAGACAGTGTCTCATCGGCAGTGATATCAACCATCTTCGGGCTCTTCTGACGGGTCACGCATTTGTAAATGAAGAAGCCGCCAATTGACCCGAATATGCACAGTCTGAATGATAAATGTTATCAATGATACGAACTCGGAAACGACTTACATTACGCCAACACCAATAGCGATAAACATGATAAGACGTGTTGTTTTAGTGCCGAAACCATCGTTTTCGATGATTTCGGAAACAGCAGTCTGGATGAGAAGGGCGAAAAGGATAAGTTTAAAGTTCATTGGAGAAAGGATGGGTGTACTGTGGGTATTTGGGGCTGTTGGTACTGGCAGGGTTGAGGGGTTGGCGTTGGGGATCGGTAGTGAGGGGGTAGAAATTAGAATCAATAGGGCGAAAAATAGAGGTAATTCAAAACAAATCATAAAAGATCATTAGATAAGTGCTTAGTTGACCGTTTTCAACGCTATGCTCAAACATAGACGACTTGAACAGGTTGTTGTTGTGGCGGTGGCCCATTTGGAGGTGCCTGATACTGCGGGGGCGGATTTGTCGGTGCCTGATACGGCGGCGGTGGCGGATACGGTTGTGCCTGGTTTGGCTGCGGCGGATATTGCTGCACCTGAATCGGTTGCTGCGGATATTGCTGTGCCGGATAAGCCTGTCCCTGATTCGGTGGCGCCCCCTGAACCACATGGATGACCTGCGGAGGCGGTTGTGTCTGAATAGATGGCATCGAAGCGGAACACATAGACTGCGAATTCGACTGTGATTGTGACTGGTTTGCCGGAACTTGAACTACGGTCACTTGGGGACCGGGTGGTCCATTGTTATCTTCGGTCGTTTCTGGCTTCTTCCTTCGCTTGATCCATTGACAGACCAAAACGCCAACAAACGCAAGGATAAGAGCTAGTCTGAAGCATTTTCTCAATAACGTCAATGTTAGAATTAGTCACAATCTTACATGATTCCACCAACGAGGACTCCCAGAATAATATACCGTGTTGTTCGGGTAACGACCGGAGGATGATGCGCATGTGCATGCGCTGCGACGTTTTCACCATTTAATATCAGCAGTGCCAAAACAGACAAGATTTTTCGAAAACGCATTGTTCTGGTATTGCGTTTGAATCAAAATGACTTCTGAGATCCTTAATGACCAGAGCTAATTTTGCATGAGAATTTGAATGATACAAAAGTTGTAAATTGTCAAAAAAAACTGGAATTTTCTGATTAAATTTGTTGTCAATTATGTTTTATCACTGTTAAACGGTATTATAAGGACAAAAGCTACAAGTATGTCAGAAAAAAACATGCTTTAACAAACATTATCAACGCCAAAATCTGCATTGAAAGTTTGAAAACTCAAAAAAGTTGTCTTTCACCGCGTGCGCACCTATATTGTCCCACCACGATTATCACGTAATCAGCGCGAGTCGGCTGCAGCGCTCGCGCACTGTTTTCATCGGCTGTCAGTTGCTCACTCACACGTTTTCCTTCGCTGATGTTTCGCTCTTTTCCCTTTTTCATATTTCGTAATCACTTTCGTTTCCTTTTCCGAAGCCATGGACGATCCGCTGTCGAAGCTGCAGGATGCCATCAAGGACGCGGTGAAAGCTGCATTGGCCGAAGACGTGCTCCCCCGGCTGAATACCATCAGCGCCAATCATGATGCCTTGATGAAGGAGTACACGAAGGTTCGCCAACTGCAGGAGGACTGGATCAACTTCCTTGTTCAAGAAGAGCGCAACAAACGGGCTGACAAGGGGTTGGTGATTGGCAGGTTTGTTATGACTTTCATTTTGGCTGTTCAGTTATATAAAGTTTTGCTTTGCAGGTCGGGAGCTCGAAGTGCCGATGGAAGGGGATCCGGACCATCGATTGGCACCGACGGAAGCAACACATCGTCTCAGAAGATTGCCACTGTCGCTGACAGATGGCTGGGAGCACAGGTCGCCGCTTCGAATGCTTTGCAGAGCCCTGATGTGACGGGGAATACTTCTTTCAATGATTCGATGGAGACTGTTATTGAGAGGGCTGGGTTGTATCAGCGTGATGGAGAGAATAATAGCGTCAAAGTCGATTGTTGGTTACCTTTGGTTCACATTTTTATGTTTTATATATATATTCCTTTCCAGCCGATGACGAATCCGACAAAGAATCCCCAATCTTCCCGTCCATGCCAGTCGAATCTCCTGCAGACACAGCCTCCATCGATTCCGAGCCCGAAATGGAAACCACGCAATCCAAAACTTCTTCCGAAGCACATACCCCCGTTGATGGCAGTTCCGTTTTGAGCGTCTCCGAGCAGCCAGAATCCACAGATGATTCGAATATCAACACTGAGCAGTTGAAGAACATGTTCGATGAAGCCGTCGTGACCACGAGTTCCAATGTTGGCCGTAAGTTGTGCCAGATTTGACAATTCCATATATAACAGACCCCCTTTTCAGAGTCCACCACGACCATCTCCCCATCTCTGTACAGCCTCACCGTTTCTGACAGCAATTATGACATTCCGATCAGCCCGGGAAAGATGTCCTTCCGCTCCGACGATGATTCCTCGAACGAAGAGTTCCAAAGTGCCTCCAGCCAGGACGTCTTTGTTAATGCGTCGAACGGGGACGATTCTGAGGCTTCCAGCGAGGGCATACTCAATGAAACGTTGACTGTTGATGAAGAAGTCGCCCAGATCGGTACGCCAAGTTAACTTTTTTGATGTTTTATCTAGGGACCGGCAGGTAAAAATAGATTTCGACCAATTCGGCTGCAATCGGTCTTAATCGACGCCTAATCACCGTAGATTTTGATTGGAAAAGGAATTGGATTTTTAAAAAAATCATAAAGGCCCGAAAATGCCGAAGAAAGAGCGCAAAAATCCGAAAACTTTTTCCTGGGGGACTCGGGTTTCGTTTCCGTCGACTCTCGTTGTCACAGAGTACGTTTTGCCAAGCCCCATGCTGCACGCGTTTTCTCCATTCACACAATCCCCCTTAACGAACGCGATTGATGCATTTGCACACGCACGCGAACCAAGCGTTGTCATTAAAACATGCTTTTTCAATATTAAAATGAACAATTACAATGCCATAGCCGTCGTAGTGTATTTATTACGACTCGAAATAACATCAAAAGCCTTTTTAGCAAAGTTTTTTATTCAGTAAACTTGCTTGGGATACAAAAATATTATATGACAAAAATAATTTCAAATGCCGTTTTAGGCTATTCCAAGATTTTTTGAGCAAAACTAATAGCACCAATCGATATTTCGTGCCTTATAGTAAGTGTCCTCTCGATCAAATCACCATATTTGACAAAAAAAATTTTTGGCATTTTACTTAAAAATTCGTGGCA
>AOMH01000473.1:0-14916 GCA_000341325.1 Panagrellus redivivus
CGTTCGATACGATGCGACCCCCTTCTCGGCATGCAACACTGTTTCCTAATACAAATAATAATTTGAGTGAACTTTTAATCATCAAAAAACCTCTAAACATAATTACTTAAGCTAAATTTGTTAAATGCAGTTGTAAAAAGTATAGTTTTTGAAGTATGATATGAAAGAAATGACAAATAATAAGAACATCATTACATTCACGAAACAAAATTGCAATTTTGACAATTTTTAGGAAGACCTTTTCGCCTTTTACGGTGTTTGCAACTTGTTTGTTCAAATGACTCACGTCAAGACCTCTTACATTGGACGTGGAGCCGGGCCGCGAGGACCACCTTTACCCCCAACTAACTCTTTTTTACCTCTTCGTCAAGCGTTCGTTGTCGGGAACTACATTTTTACGTCTTCAGAGTCCGGACAATTCAACAGTTTTCAAATTTTTGAGGCAAGTAAATGAACTATACATTGTCCTGCTAGACATTGCTTGCGTTGTCTTTCATTATTTTGTTATGATGCAGCTTTAGAGGCAACTTCAGTTGTTTGTTTTAAGAAAAAGCCATTGCGCACTGTGCTTTCCTTGAGGTTTGCTGTTTCTGATAGCTTAAAAATACCGCTGCAGCTTACCTGTGTTTGAGATGCTTCTTGTTTTCCGAGCTTTAATGAAATTATACATTTCTGTGCTTCAAGGTCGGTTCTGCGCAGTTGCTCTGTCGATGATGAAACTAAGCCTTTCGAATGTATTTTTTTATTATCTCGCGACCTCATTGCGATTTCATCTGTGTGAAAACGCTGTTTTTGTCATATATGACTCATCGTGGTCGAAGAAGGTATTGTACAAGCCCGCGCTGATAATGTGGGGGCGCAAGTTAGCATCCATATAAGCTCTTGGAGGGAACCTTTCTTGATAACACAGCCATCTATTGCGTCTTTCCTCATCGATTAGTCAGACGTCCACCCCTTTTTCAACATGATTCACGCATCCCTCAAACATTTTGCTATATTTGTCATGATTGTTCCCCGCCTTGGTGAGCGTAGCCCCGAAATTCCGACCCTCGATTACAATACCCTTTCAAATCTATCTGGCCGATCTGTCACTTCCGCTGTCCTAATGCCTTTTCTCAAGAACTCCAGCACATTTCGGATCATCACAGAGGTTCAATGTCGCTATCTCGCGTATCATGTAAATGTGTAAACTGCGCCGCGCCGTAGGCCAGGAAAAGCACCGCGGCAAACATTGAGAAAGTGTTTCTCGCCCGACTGTCACGGTCGTGCATGCGCGGTTCTAATGGCGTTGATGACTTTGCGTTACGTTTACGCTGACCGTGGGCATTTTAGCCGTCATTTTCTTTTAAAGACGATGACAACGACCGATCGCTTTTATTCCGCGAAGCGCATGTTTGTTTGCACTTGGTTTTGTATGCTTGGTGCTGAGGCGTGTATGAGTTCGCCAAGCATACCGACACGGCAAAAGCAATTTGAATTCCGCTTTAACCGATTCCCTTTACCCTTTTGGTGTGAATGTTTCAAACAGTTTTATCCTTTTCTCCGAAAAACTTTTCCTACGTGCTTTTTTAAAGCATCAAAGCAGCATCTACGTTGGTCCAAATTGTTACGACTCATTCCTCATCGTTGCTGCTTGTTTTGGCCCCACGTTATCAGTTTTACGGCAATGCGTTGTGCTTTAATATTGGTTATTTCTCGGCGGCCGAGTCACCCTCACCGTGCGTTGGCCCAGCGAGACCATCGAAATGCGCTGATTTTGTACAAAAACTCAGTTTTATTCTTTTCAGACACCCATAATGGCTTTCTTTACGAGCTTTCGTACAGTTTTCTTAATTTCATTAGCTGTAGCTGCGGCACAGTATCAAAATCCAAATTCCGGATACCAAGGACAAAGTGGATCTTACAACAGTAACAACTATCAGAATCAGAATCAGAATGGTGGTAGCATTGAGCAGTTTGGTCGTAATGCTCAAAATGTTTACAACGATGCGAGAGCTGGAATTTCTAACGTTGCTGTAAGTGATCTTTTATCGTTTTTATTCTCAGTTTTTTGTTTACAGGGTACAATAGCCAACACGGCTAGTAATGTGTATGGAGCTATCACAAACCACACAGCTAATGCGACCAATGCACTGATCAGCAACGGAGTTCCACCAGAAGAAAGTGGTGTCTACATCAAAGTATCGCTACGCGCATACCAGGATAATGGATACCGTCTCAGCCCGACTACAGTGTGTAAGTGCCCTGATAGTGCCGATCACACATGTGTCAACAACAGTCCTCAAAAGGCTGGATACGCTTGTTATTTCTCGTTCATGGTTGTCATCGCTTCTGCTGAGTAAGTTTCCGCTAAACTACTAGTATTGTTAACAATCAACAATTTTAGTAGCTTCGTTCGATACGATGCGACCCCCTTCGTTCGCGTTGACAATAATTATGGAATTAACCAAGACGAAATTAATGATTTTGCCAAGACATTTGAGTTTGTCGCTCAAAGCCAACCCAGTGCCATTTCCGTCATTGTGAGCCATATGGGTGCTGTTATCGATGCTACCACGGGCGCTGTGAATATGACAAATACAGTTGTACCAGTTGATTTGTTTACCGTCCCTATCAATGAGACGACGCAATACGGCCAGCCCGTACAGACAACTGTTGTCGGAAGCCAATTGCAAACGGCACTTCAATTGCAATACACAGTCCAATGCCGTGGATCTTTGATTGGACCTGGTTGCAACTTGAAATGTAACACTTCAAGTTTGAATACTCAAATTGCTGTCTGTCAAGAAGTCGATACTGGTTACTTCCAAACATGCAAGTGGATTAGCTCCAACACCGTGAATGGCTGCACAAAGTGCCCCTGGGGCATTCGTGATAACTCGTACTGCGCTGATGAAAACGGTGGAATCTTGGACACCGCAAAGGCTGGCGTCGTCTCCGCTGGTTACAAAACTGCCACAATTGTGATCGGAATCATTGCTGCCATTCTATTCCTGCTTTTATTGATTGTTTTGGTTATCAGTATGTGCATCCAACGCCGAAACCGACCTGCAAACAGTGCTGCCGATCCCCCAGGAACTCGCCGAGCCGTCGTAAACAGCGGTCACTTCGGAAACGCCGAGAGCCAGCCCTTGAATGCCGCCCACTCACGACCAGTGCCATCTCCACGTAACCAGCCCCCACCACTTCAGTCACTGCCTCCCAGTGAGTCATTGTTAAATACAAATTCTTCTATGACGAATTGATTAAACAATTTCAGAATCAGCTCTGCGAACGCCAACGTACCAATACCCACCGTCTGCACACCTTGGCGGCACTGATTCATTGAATGATACTTTGAACAGCAGTTTCGCTGGCAGCCAAATCCATAATGCCAATGTGAGCCGCAGTGCTGATGTTTGAGTTTCGACCGAAACCAGACCGCTTTGTTGACCTTTCTTTGTTTGAACGCAATAATTAAACTTATCAAAAGTCCACTCGGACTTCGGAAACAGTGATCTCAGTTAACGCTTTTACTAAAACTACTTCGAATTGACAATGTCCTCGCTTTTTTGTCTTAATAGTTTAATCAACATTGTTACAGTTTCAACACTTTCACTGTCATTTTTCTATTCGCAAAGGTTAAATCTACATAAAATTCAGTTTTATTAATGTTTTTGAATTTGTAATACCGGAAGTAGTTTCAAAACAAGCGAATAAATTTATACAATAATACCGTCAACACATATTATACAGTTTCAACAGATAACCCGACTCGGGAGAAGATATCATATCAGTATGTTTAAATATTTAATTAAATGTGATCAACACGATCAGCTGTCCCAGTAGATGTTCGAGCACTGCAGTTTTCCAGAAGTTCGTCAGTAACTTTCTTTCGCTCTGGCAATCTGAAACCGCTGCAGTTTTTTGTTTAGTTATTCTTTCTGCATAGTATACCGATTCAACTTTTTTGAATTTTTTGCCAGACCTGTCCCTGTTTAAAAATTGGTTTGACATGGACCATGCAGCGTTTAACAAAGTCCGTCGGCACCTGAAACCGGAGCCAAGAGCATGTCTCCGGTGTCGGTCGTGTGCCGTGCAATATTTAGCTTTCGACATGCTAGTATATTGTAAGATAAGCCATGTTGCTCCCCAGGCTACCATGTTACACAGGAAGTTTGGCAAAAGTTTAGCATTTTTTCTGTACTTTTTTGGGAATGAGTTAACAAAATATGTAAAAGGTTCCAAAAAGCAGCAGTTTTTTAAATAGATAGTTACCTGGGCGGACCAAATTTGCTTTTGAAGCTTTCATGACGCATGACATCTTGAATGGTCCGGAATCGGCAGCAGAGCATTTCCCGGAAGGGAATTCGAAACTCACGGTTGTATTTACAATAAATTAGTGGATTAAGCATGCTAGAAGACACATGATTGATTCGGAAGTCAGAAGTAAACTTACCTGTTTGAATATCCAAGCCACAACGTCAGCGCGTCGAGCCATCGGGGCAGGTAGTCGACAAGTTTCTGTGATTTGAGCAAGGCAAGAATGAAAAAAGGCAACCAGCAAATGATGAAGACGCTCATGATGATGCCGAGGGTCTTGCGGGCTTTGTCTTCGTTTCTCTCCGTGGAACGGGTATGCATCTGAAGTCGTACCTTATGGCTGAGAATTGACAATAGACTAATCTCAACCAGTGGCATTCGAACTGCATGAAAAAAGTTGCTCGGTCTGTGATGTCTCCTGGCTGGTGTTGACGTCGCTGATCCGCGTTTTGACTGTTTACCGTTACCGTTTAAAACTGTGACTTCTGAAGCAAACTCGACACTGTTACGTGGCTCGGTTGCGCCGGCTGAATTATTGTTTGAATCATCTCGTAAACTTAAACTCCATTTAGTTGCTAGTCGATCTTTGCATCGCAACTTTTTGGCAGCTTGCCACATTCCCATATACAGTACCACCATTACAGTACACGGTGCATAAAATGAGATGATTGTAGCATAGATTTGGTAAAAACTGTTTTGTGGCACCTGAAAAAATACTTTATCACTATTATTATTCACTATTTTAATTGTTCGCACTTTAGATAGGTCCTTGTCAGATCCGGTTCAAACATCCCTTTATGTGGAAGAGCTCTTCAACCCTCATTGCCAACATCTCAAAAGGCATTTCCGAGCATATCTCAAAAACGTCTGACATAAATCAGTCACTCTAATGTGTAATTGTGGCCACTTTCGAGCTGCGTGGTTCTCCCTCCACCGACTTCAAGAACCATGCCCCAAGCGTGTTTCCCCCGATTTGTCGTCAACACTTTCTAATTTTGCAGTACCCTAACTGCGGAGGCCCCTATCTGATTCACAGACGTTTCCCCTGTGATCGCTGGCTGTTTAAGTAAAAACGGCAAAAACATAAAATGCATCTGGCAGGAAGATGAGTAGTGGTCGGAATGTTCCGAAATTAAAATTTTCGTTGGTTCCACCTGCGAAAAAACAGATTATTGCACGGGACTGCCCAAGACTAATGACAAAAAATAAACGAAAAACGAATACAGCGTAGGAGAGGAGAGCTACCTAAAACATGAATGGGAGGAAAAGATATTTTTAGCACTCATATGTAGGGAGAGCTATTAACGGAACGACCACAAAATCGAATTATTGGATCCCAGCTTTGAAGTACCGCAATCAGTTTTGGGGCGATCATATATACTTTTATTGGCTAGAAGTTTCTAGACTTTAAAAATGTGTCAAAAACAACTGCAAAAATAAACATACAAAACATCGTTATTCTAATCCCCCAGGATGGATGACAAACTGTTCCGATTTCGTGTAGTATACACAATCCGGAAGAAAAACATGCGAGTAGTTTGTCTTTCCTGCATGCCGTCAAACGTTCAGTTAAAATTTGAGAAAATAAGCTAATGTGTCTATGGAGAGCCCTGACTACAATTGTCTACCAATAAATAACATCCTCCTTTTGTGGCGTGCAACTTTGAACGCTTTTAAAGTAAGGCCCTTAACTTTTTATCTAATGTTTTGGTTAGAAAGAAGATATGGGCTTGTTTTGTAAACTTACGAGTAAAAAAATAACACAAATTTCGGACAGACCAAAGCTTTTGTGACTTTAGGAGTTCCGTTTTTTACTTCAAGTACACTAAGTTCACATTCATGAGTCACTTTTTTCAGATTTTAAACTACAATCAGACCCCCCAAAGCGTACCTCTCGGGACCTACAAATTCTAACGGCTCCCTTTCAGACGCTGTTTTTAAAAGGAAATATTTAGTGCTCATATTTTAAAGCAGAAAAATAGCTGAATGCTATCCTATTTTGTGTTCGAAAAAAGTCTGTGCCCGGCTGTCAATTTCCTATAAGATCCGGAAAAAGTTTAATTTATTGGTCTCGCATCACTTCCAACAAATGGATGTTAACATAACCGCAGACAGGATCAGGAAACTCACACATTAGATTCCTTGGGATTTCCTACGTAAGCTACGTGCTTAATAGCCACAAAACTCATAACTCCCATATGTCTGACTCTTCCACAAAAAATGCTGTTCTTCGATTTTAAGTTCTATTTTCCGCTTTTTTCAAAGTGCTATCGTCTGGTAACAGCTGTGAAAACTGTGAATATTTATATTGACAAATAATGAAACAGGATTTGTTAGTTGTTTATGCAGTTTTGTAGTACAGATTGATAAATAGACGTTGACAAAACCATTAAGCATCGTGATTAGCATGAGAGTGGCCTCTTTCCAAGGAAACTGGGCCTTTTGGCGTAGCTTCTTTTACAGGATGCGAAAAAAAACCGCATCGAAACAAGAAGATGAAAGCTTTTTGATGCGTTGGTCAAAACCGCCCATTTGCAATTTTACGTTTCTTTGTCAGATAAGAGCTCTCCCCCTCTTAACAGTCTATGGCCAACGAAATTCTCCCATCGACTATTTTAAGAATTGGTATTTAAAACCCGGAAAATCACAACCTTTCAGCTTTATGGCTTTATGGAGAAGCAAACAATATGTGAAATGTGATAATTGAATTTTAAAAGACCGAAAAAGGACCAAAATAGGATCATTGATTAAGACAATTAAGGAGCCACCCACCTGACATGTGCGCTCAATACGTCTCCATGGTAGCACGATCAACGGAGCCGCGCTGACAAGAAGTGCGCCAATCCATACAATAGCAATGTAGAATAGTATTCGTTTACTTGTACGCATGACTGCGTACCGTAATGGTCGAGTGACGACCAGATATCTGTCAACACTGATCATGCATAGATTTAGGATCGAAGCCGTGCATAAGGTCAGATCGGCCGAGGTCCAGAAGCGACATACGACCTCGCCTGGAAATAAATTATGATTCACATCAATTTCAACATTAGAAAGTTGATTTATTTCTTTGTGCGCAATTTGTCATTTCCGTTAGTCACATGCACTGTTGCTGTTATTTCAAGATTGCACATTTGACAAAGGTCAATGACAATGACAAACTTACCTAGGATCCAGTGGTCTTCTATGATGGAGACCAATGCAATCGGCATGACAAATAACCCGACACTAAAGTCTGCCACGGCTAAGGAAATGAGAAGCAGATTTGCTGGCTGCTGTTTTAGTTTCCGCACCATCAACACGGCCAAACAAACCATGGCATTGCCAATAATCGTAGCCAAAATGAGCAATGATACGAGAAAGATGATGATGACAGCTATCACTGGATGGTCATCAAATAGTGAGTAGCCAACTGGTTCGGGACTCGGTGAAAGACTAGGGTAAGCCGTTGATGCCTCCACGGTTATGCGCCGAATCCCGGCGACCAGCCGAGAAGCTGGCTCCATCTTCGTTCAAGAGCGCGAAAATGAGAGGCAATACCTTCTGAGGGATGTTGAGTGGTTTGTGTTTCCAACAGTCGGAGGGAAGACGAAGGAGACGCAACCACCAAAAAACCCAGCCAACAAGGAGGAGGGACCAGGCTGTGGTTACGGCCAGGGGGCGAAAGGGCACTCCTACTCCCACAAATCAAAACATCGTAGGGCTATGGTTTTGGTGGCAAACAGAATTTGGCACAGATAACAGCCTAAGAATACGGACCGGTGCTGCTTGTAGCACTGTAGGACATAATTGAAGGGCAGGAATCCAGGAAGAAAGATTTGTCTGGCTAGAATTGTCTGTCGCGGAGTAGGAATAGCGAGGCGGGACAAATCCGGAGGAAATCAGAGTCGTGAGACGCTGAAAGTGAGGAGCACACTTTTAGCCTATCATTGGTGCACGCCCTTGCACGATGAATTTGGAGGATTTGGATAGACAGAGTATGATATTCCGGGACTGCAATCGAGACGCAATGTTAACGACGTCAGAATGCTCTGGTCGAAAGCACGGACGGACTTTGATAGGAGCGTGAACGAGGGAACCACCGGTAGGCTTCACGATCGGGCGGCGAACACCGCCCGCCGTCGCAGAGGCAAATGTGAGGGCGTGGTTGATGGTTAGTCTGTAGCGGGTTTAAAGGCGACGGATGCCGGTTTTTTCAGGGAGGGAAACAATGGCGACACCGTTTCAGGAGAAACTGGGGACGATGGCGTCAAATGACCGCTCCTAAAATTTCGACAAGAAAGAAGCTTTTAACATTGGCTGCAACACCATTTCAGGAATGAACGTCCGGAATAAATGGCAAGGCTATGAAAGCTGAGGAACTTCGTAAACTCGATTCGCCTTCTCGGCTTCTATAGTGACACGGTCAACACGGAACATTGCAATAGTTTAAAAAGTGGAAGCTGGCAATATCAACAAAGAAAAAACACACGAGAGACCACCGCGGCGGGGAATAAAAAGAGAAAACGTGAGCACCTCAATGCTTTCACAAAGTCATTAAACGGGAACATGATCAGGAAAATGGATTTGAAAGTGTCACGGCCGTGGTTGTCCACTTTAACCGCCGACTAATATCCATCAAGGAGGTACAACTAATTGGAAAATCGAAAACGATTGGTAAAAACGACCGATCAGTTTCCGAGACATCGTTAATTGATAATTTCGAATTAAACACCGTGCAGAAAACACACAAAAACCCAATGGAAAAGTGCTTAATGGCAAGATGACGGTGTCATCAAAGCTTCATGGGAAATGACGCCAAAGTTTGAGCGGCTTTACTTCTTTCTTTCATTGGAGTACATTGGCTTGGCTTGAGAAAAGACAGCAAACATGCTCATGCTCTGAAGTATGCCACCAAAAAAGGGCGAAACTGATCCGTGGCACTCGCGACAAACACAAACACGAGCGTTTTTACTCATGAATCTGCATCTCCTGTGGCAATCTACGAGCGTGCATGAAGTTCAGAACACGCACAAATTAAACTTTGACTGTAAGCCAAACGGAATGAACGGCATGTTGCAACTATAGCAAAGAGGGGAAAAGCAACAAAACACGTCAGTGGGTTTGTAACATCGGTTGCGATAACGCTAAATTCGCGGATGGCACATGCCTTTTATTCATTCGTAAGTGCATACAAGCGGAAAAGGAAAGTACGCATAAAATACGTTGATGTTCGGAGACGAGAAAGTCATGACCAGCGGCTGGTCAGATGAGTTACAGAGTGTTGCAATGTGACAATCAAAAAGTTACGATGGAAAGGCCTGTTTAACGACTACAAAGTGCATCGACCATTCACAACAACTAGGAAGTGTTGCTTAAAATACATTTGATACCAAAACAAAACAAAAGCATAATCATCAAAGGAACACAAAAGCATAACTATCAAAAGAAAACAAACTTATCTGCGGTCTGGCGGCGGAAATCTAAGACATCGACCAACAGATAATCTCGCAGGTTCTTTGCTATCAAGAAATTTCGTCAAAACTTTGTTTACAGTTTACAGCGGCCATGCTCTTGCTGACAGTCCGACAAAACAGCATTTTAAAAATAGATTCTTATCATGAGTCATCAAAGAATTACAAAAATCTTAAGTAATGAGGCGTCCAAACGTAAAAAGCAATTGCCATGAGAAAAGAGATTATTGTCAGGCGACTCATGCTCAATCAGACGTGTATTTTTTGTCAAAAATCAACAGTTATTGGAGGAATTCGTTAGGTGTACTTCCTCCAAGGAAGAAAACAACTGACATCTTTTGTTTTTTCTTCTTTCAAATTTTGCAACTCTCTTAAAAATTGTCGAAAAATGTCAAGCTCAAATTACATTCTTTGTAAAACAGCACTTTACGTAAGTCCGCAAGGGTCTATTTAAACCAAAAGAGCTAAAAACGCGGATTTGGCTTGAACGCCGTTAAGGATAGAATTCAATGGGAACAGTAAAAAATTTAAAAGATTCAGAATTGTCTCACATGGATGAACAAGAACAAATAAGGTACAGCGTACGCTAACTGATTAAAATAATATGTTTCAGAGGAAACATGTAGGAAGGCTATGCAAACAAGTTTGATATGTATTGTGTAAATTGCCATTAAAAATTAAACACAGGTTGCAAGGTTTTGATTGTACTTGGAGACACAACATAATGCTATGAGTTTGGAGAGGCGTCACTTTGTTCTTGATGGCCGTTGTTTCTTAGGATGAAAGTTGTTGTCATTGTGTTGTATTTAGGGTTGTCGTGTTTAGGAATTTGTAGAGTCCATTGGATACTAGTCGCATCCACCATATTTGTGAACTTTATATACTAAAAACCTATTTTTCAATAAAAAAACTATCAAACTATGCATTTTTTTGCCCTTCATATTTTGCTATTGAAAATTTTGTAAAAACTGTAGGAAATCGTTTTGGTTCTGTTTGCATCGTACTGTATGTACCACAGTACCTTCATGTGCACATAAAGATCATACTTTTGTTCTCTTAGTACGTAAGCAATTACGTGTTGCGATAGTACAGGTCTCCGTTGTTTATATTTTCAATTTCCAAAACTCCAATATTATATTCACGCATATGTTGACCGTATTAATTAAACAGAAGCCACTGTGAACAACTGGTACTCATCTCATCATTACGACCACCCAATTTCACCCACATTCACCCCCAAAAACCATGGAGTTAATAATAACCCTTCCAAAAGTGGATAAATGCCATTCCTCGACTCACAAGGCAATTGTGGGCATGACCTTGTCGGAATCGTAGCTCTTCAGTCCCCGTCAGACATGTCACCGACATGACTGCCGCTTTCTTTCCTCAAGCGTAAAAAACTGTTTTATATATCATAATTTCACGCTAGTTGCAATATTTGGAATTGGGATAACCAGATTAACATGTCTGTTTCTTACGCTTCCGTTACCCCTGTTTCTTAACTTTTTCAACTAAATGCCAACTGCAGCTGCTGCCAAAATATTCGTGTCAAGCTAACAACCTACTTTTGATAATACTTTATGCATTAGAGCACGGTCGTGGCACCTACAAATATAACCTACAAATCTGGATTCTGCTAATAGCTCAAATTGTATTTGTATTTTGAGACATTGATGTTGTTTTTGTCGCGTTTGCAGCGTATTAAGGGATTTTTACGCAGTGTGCTGTCGTTTTAGTCATTCTTAATATGGTGATCATATAAGTCGTTGAGTAACAAGGCATTTGTTTACTTTATCTATGCCATTTTTGCAGTTTGTTCTTTTGCGTTCAGGTTAAGCTAACCCAATCTACCCGTATTTGACCCTGAGTTGGACAAACAACAATTTTCGGCGTAACAAAGGTCTCCTATTTTGCCATTTATTGTCTTACATCACTCAAATTCAAGTCATTCGACACTCTATTTACGTAATTTATGAAATTTGGATTAGCATGTGTTTTCGATAAATTATCTTTATCACATTAAAATTTTACATTCCGCTTTAGAAGTAAAGGTAGTAACAAGCCAGCTGAAAAGCTGGTTAACGTTTTGATAATATAAGAATTCGTGATGAAAATAAAATTTGCCTGTTTTTATCTGTCGTGGCTGAACTCAACAGGCATACTCAGAATCTTTATAATTATCATGTTTTCCCAACCCACCATTTATAGATACCCGTTTTCCGTTTACTCATTAATGAAATGAAAAAAAAAACGGTCAAAGTTGGAATGGGGGTGCAGACCAATTGGGTCTAAATCTGTTCTTCCAAGTGCTTGTATTTGTGGAAACCACCCGTTGGGGTCGAGTTGAGCTAGTCAGCGACAGCTTCTCGCAATTGCTTCTACTGGGCCAATCGAGGCTTCATTCTCCAAGAGGGCAACAAAATCTTCGCCCAATTGATGAGCTTTTTTGAAGGCCCATGGTGTCAGGAAGACGAGGCACTGCTTTCTTTGGCGGTTTGGCCATCCTTGTCGTCGTCTCCCTTTTTTCGGACGGTTTTACACATCTCGGGTGCCCTCCTCCTGTGGGTATCATTTATTTGAACGATTTCAATGTATGCATTTACACCCTCTGCTCTTTGGAGTGTTTGGGTTTTCATCTGGACCCGATTCATCTGTTTATAGAATGTAGATATCATATGTAATTCGAAGCCATAATTTTATTTATTAGTAAGCGGATGGAATTTATCGTCTGTTTTGGCTATATTTGATCATAAAATTTTATAGTTGAGGGTTTGGTTAATATAGGATAGAGACCTTTTCCATGCAGTCTAGCAGTTTTTTGCAATGTTGACCAAACAAAGCCGAAATCAATTAGGTCTTTTGAGAGTAGGTGGACCTCGATGTGCATCTCATTTGGATTTTTCCGCATGTCTAAAAGCACTATTCCCAGCTAACAACGTCTGGGCGCTGCCGTGACCGGCGTCATTATTCTTCAATTCACGCGAAAATTTTTTGCACAAAATCCCATTACTATTGTAAATTAGTCTCTCGACCTGATTTCATTTCAATTCATATCCATATATTGCTACCAGGTGCCGGTAATGAAGCCTACTGCGCCTAAGCAAATAAAATCCTTCCCTTTTTTCCAGAGGTTCTGCCTTATAACTTTAGCAGTACAATGTCCTCCGAGACTGACTCTTGCCACAAAAATTTTGTCACATCCGGACGTGT
Source organism: Panagrellus redivivus (assembly GCA_000341325.1). NCBI lineage: Eukaryota > Metazoa > Nematoda > Chromadorea > Rhabditida > Panagrolaimidae > Panagrellus > Panagrellus redivivus. The sequence continues at coordinate 12,966 of AOMH01000473.1, forward strand.
TTCATAGATGACCCAATCCACCAGAGACATCCAACCCCAGTTTTTACTTTTGTTTATTACAAATCCGCGGTTTTAGGTCTATTATGTTACTCGCGTTTATTTCTTTTTCATACACGCATTCCATTTCATTGTTTGATTATTTTTTATCCACACAAATCCATTACACATTTTCGTAGTGCTTCTCGTCAACCACATAAAACACAACTGCAATGCATCGAAAATGTTTTGAACGGGGTCAACACCATTCTTATTTTTAACTTACCAACTTATGCATAGCGCCCTTTTGTCCAATCAGTAACGACTTTCTTGCCAAAAAAGGCGACAATATCGGTAAAAAACGTAGGAGGTCTATTTTCTAAAGTCACCATTTTCGAAACGGCGTATTTAATGGGCCAAGGAAATGCTCTCATTGCCACTTTTTGATGGGAGCACACAACAGTTCTTTTTTTACTTTGTGTTTTTAAAAGTCGCCTACGCGTAATCTTATCTTCGAAAATAGAAATAACTGTAATTCAAGACACGTTGTTTTCGCATATTTTTTGATTTTGTTTTTACATTCTCATAAAAAGTAATGTGAAAAACAGAAGCTCTTAAGAGTATATGTAGTCTAAAGTTTATCGTTTTCGCTAAAGTTCGTGGGAATGCTTTTTATCCGCGCCACTATCGGAAATGTGGCTCGCGCGGTGAGGATTTTTTTTATTCCTTAGGCGACGTAATATTGCTATAGCGTGCTATATCAGTATATGTAATATAGTAGCTCATGAAGCAAAATTTGTACCTACTATTTGATTGCCCTTTTCATTGTCTATATTGGTAAAAGTTCCATTTTCTACGTCTTCTGAAAGTAAACCGGGTGTTGCTTTTCTGTCACTCTGTCCTTATGTATAAATAAGAGTAAGTGCAACTCCTCATAATGGAAAAGTATGGTATGGTAAAAATCCGCGTACACCATACCCTGATGCTTTCAATGGTGACGCAAAAGTTGGACTATATTGAGCTTCGATGCCACAAACTGGCAGAAGTAGAATTTGCTACATTCCTTTCAGTTTCAGTGATTTTGTTGTGTCTCGCGTGAACAGACGAAATTCGTAAAACTTTCTAAAATTAAAAAAATTTGTTAGAATAAAGTTGGTCCATTTGCGTGTGCGTGAATTTTTTATGTTTTAAAAAGAATAGACGTCGGATTCTGTGAATGAAGAACTTCTAGAAACACCAAGAAAACATCATGATCGGCAATGGTCGACAAATGCGAGCCGAGTCCGTGGGCGTCTGCCTCGGAATCTCAGACAAAGAACAAATGCTACTCACCGGAATCAACAACACTGCCAATGGGCGCCTTCCCCTAGGACCGAACAAGATTCGACGCCGTTCCACAAGACGCCGACTCAGCCAAGTTCAAAAGGCTATCAATTTTGGTGAATGGGCTAACAAAAGGTTTGCGAGGGCGTGGGAATAGAAAGTGCATTTATACTTTTTGCACTATATACAAAAACATTGTTAATTAGTAAACATTTGCATTGAAAAAGTTCATCATAAGCTCCATTTTTTTAACTAATTGCTTTTTTTACTTGTCAATGCACCGGAAACCGAGTGCAAATCTCCTTTTTCTGGGAGGCTTAATCAAGACGCAAATCAGGCGTGGCGGCGGCGACGCCACCCCGACTGTGAAGCTAACTTGTTGATGCACAAAAATTTACTGCTACCACTTTCGAATTCGCTTAGTTGTCATTGCTTCCAGGGTTTTAATGCTACCCTGGAAAGCATCTCGATGCGAGTTAAGGGTGCTTATAATTGACTCCATATTTGTTTTATATTACCGAATAACGAAAAACAACTGCCATTGCGTTACTTGTTGTCAGTCTAAAGAAGCTTGATAAAAAACAAAGACCATTTAAGACGAACTCTGGGAGAAGTTAACAAGTCGGTGATCACATGAAAAACTTTTCTTTGA